>LPNX010196872.1:275238-291558 GCA_001517045.1 Pseudotsuga menziesii
TTGTATCCCTTCTGGGCCACTTGAATAGGTAACTAGTTCTACTTGCATTTACGGGGTTTACTTAGTTCATTTTTAACTAATGCAAAATTATTCTTTCTTTGTGTAGATTCATTAGGCGATGAAGACTTTCTACGCCCACTAATATTGGAATGCTACCTATGCTATACTACTCCATTGCCTTTTGAAGACAAAGGACCAAGTTCTATCTTAGAAATTCTTAATACTACTGTTTACATTGTTGTCTACATAGAGCTGGGTTAACATACCTGGATTTATCTAGGTGATATTATTATTGTGGGTTGGGACTATGACAAGTCTTATTCTTATGCTATGTATTTATAACATAATATTTGTTTTGTTCTAAGCCTAAGGTTATTAGTTAAATCCTAATACTTTTCCACCATTATATTTAAAGTTTGTGTAGGCATTATATTAAACTTTGTATGACATGGTTTATAGGGTAAGCCATTCATGGCATATTTCGTATGCCATGAAACCATGTATTAGTGAAGTCGGTGAGAATTTTAGTGGAACTGTATGCATGGTGATAAAAATTGCAAAGAAGGTGGTGGAGAGGGTGGTGTAGTTAATGATCCCTTGGAATGGGGGGAAATCAAACCCTAAGCTTGGGTATTTCACTGTTTGAGCTTCATTTGGTCTGTGCTATTCAACTCTTTTCTTCTCCAACATCATGGAGGAAACAGGATGGCCCGATGTTGGAAGGTATGTACTCTAGTTGGTTTTGCAACATTTAAATATGGTTGCTTCGGTTATAGGTTTTTCATACTCCTAATCGTTCCTTTTTTTAATTTTGCAGGTGACAGGGCTTCCAAGTGTGGGTCGTGGGGGACTACCAAGATGTATGCGATATCCTTTTGCGTAATCCCTACAAAAACACATGCCCTTTTACCTTTGTGTGAGAAAGGGTTCTATTGTTTTTGAAAGTTTGGGATTCTGAGCATTTAATAGATGCTTTTGTAAAGAAACTGGGTGTTTTGATATATATAAAATGAAGACTTTATGTTTCTAATTGTAGATAATGTGTTATTATATTGCGTGATTGTGCTATTGCTTGCAATATCACTTATGTCGAACGCGACTGTGTATATTTTTAATTGTGAAATATAGAAGGTATTGTTGGAAATATGGTAGCGCTCAAGTTGTCATTGATGGAAACTAGATAATGTGAGCAGAACAACAAACAGAGCTATGGATGATAGAAGCAGATATGGCTTTATGTTTAACAGGACTTCTAAAAAGCTCAATGGATGCACATCAGTAGGGATGTGTTGATATTATAGTGATGCATGATGGCTTAGCAATGTATGCTAAGTAGTGATGTGTGAAGAAGATCACCATGAACTATAATAGAGTTGCTATGAACTAGTGAATACCTCATGGAGCTATCCATTGTGTAGATTCCTTATATGACATGTTTTTTTAAGTCTACATTGGATTTAAAATGTGCATTCTTGAATACTGTCATTTGAAGAATAAAATGATGAAGTATGAAGCAACTGGGAAGGAAAACACAGAGCTACGAATTGTTGCAGATAAAGACTCAGTGGCCATTAGATCAAAAAATAGACGGTGGAAGATCGAGTTTCATGTTTGGGATTTATCCCAGATTGGCTGCGAAGTCCATTAAAAAGTGCAACTTTGAAGGGATGAGATCAACAAAAGGAAAGATCCACAGTGCTGAAAGATTCCATGGGTTGAACATGCCCAGATGAAGAAACTTTTTCAAATCGTGGAATAGGTTAATTGATGGAAATATCGGGTGTTTAAGAAAGGAGCGGAGATAGATATATGGTCATGGATAATTCTGTGGATTGAACTAGCCCAGAAAAAGTTAGGATTTCAATTCACAAAAAGATGTAGAGGCTACATAGATCAACAGTGATGACAAGAGATCAGGTTGATCGATGGACAAGGTGAATTCCACATTCTGAAGATGATCGCTTGATCAGAAGTGAAAGAATTAGCGAAATGTTAAAGTTTTCAATTTTGGACGGTTTTGATGAAGATAGATTATAGACCAACGGTTGATGTGATTCCCCCAAATCAAGCTATGTAGGCTGATAGTGTTTATTTTTTGGTATGAGCCACTACAGTGGATGATTGTTCAAGTCCGAGCCGCTACAGCGGATGTTTGTTCAAATATGAGCCGCTACGACGGATGATTTTTCAGTGCATGATTGTTCAACTATGAGCCTCTATGGCAGATGGTTGTTCAAGTATGAGCTGCTACAGTGGACATTTCTTCAGCGGATGATTTTTAAATTCTGAGCTGCTACGGCGAATGATTTTTCAAGTTCAAGCCGCAATGGTTGTTGAATTTTTGGTTTGAAAGTTGGAAGGGCTTTTGATTTCTTTTGAGCCACTACGGCGGATGGGTTTCAACTTTTTGAGCCACTGCATCAAAAGATTTCAGAGATCCATGCCACAACGGTGGATGGGATCTTGGTTTGGTATTCAGCGTGGATAATGATATGGCGGTCGATGTGTCATGGAGGAAAATGGTGAGATAGATGAAAATAAATGGTGAGAAAGCATTGAGATATCGAATACATGGCATTACGAATGGTTGATAGGTGAGCAGGTGTTAGTATGATAGGTTGGTCACAAAATCCGATGACCCATATTTTATTCCACGGATGAACATGCATAAGGATTAACTCATCTCGGTGGACGCAAAAAATATTGAGGGGGTTTGAGAGCCGCTATAGAAATTTTGGGTCCGGGGCCTTCATCGTAATCCCAACCCATCCCAATAGATGCAAAAAAAGATTGAGGGCTGCTGTATAAGAATTTCGGGTTCGATCCTTCACCATAACTAGCACACTTGTTGTGTGGCGAAATCACCTATGAACTGTTGGATCAATTGCGTGAGAAAGATCAATGGTGGAAAAAATATTAATGGTATTTTTAGCCAAGCCTATGGATTTGGAGATGTTGGCAATGCTAGAGGGAATGCCAGTTTTAGTGCAAAGAAAACACACAGGCCTACTGATGAAGAGGAACAAGACAAAATTTGAAGAAGTATGATCAGCATGTTAGAACCTGTCTATGAAAAAATTTGTTTATCTAGGTTGAAGAGACGAAACTGTTGAAAGAAGCTTAAACGTTGAGAAGTATATAAGCAGCGGTGAGAGTAAGAAGGATGATGTCTCTAAATTTTGAATTGTATGATCAAAATTAGAGACCAATGGGTGTGACAGAATTCAGTGGGAGAGAAATTGTAAGAAACATATTAGAATGGAAGGGTGGTGTTAAGGCAGGCTACATGCCTACAAGGGGGTCTTAGCCTCCTTCCAGTACTGGATGGAAAATCAAGGTATTGGTGTATCCTTGTCTTTAGGTGCAGGAAAAAACCACGGTGTGGGTGCATCCTTCAGTGGTGGCTGAGAAACTTGGGGATTGTTGTCTCCAGCAAGTGGTTGATTCCAAATAACTCTTGTAAATACAATTTTGTAGTATAGAACGAGTTGGTGGTTTACATTATTGCGATTCCACTTTAAAATTATGTTTTGTATATTCTTGTTGTTATTCGTTCCTAATAATAGATTTAAAAGTAGTTAAAAATAATAAAAATACTGATTCACCCCCCCTCTCAATATTGACCTATAAACCAACAATTTGTATCAAAGCAGGTTGCTTCACAATAGTTTAGCCACTCGAAGGAAGATCCTACTTAAATACCACTATGGATCAACAAAAGGGGTTAGCCACTAACCAAAATCCACTCTTTACATGAGAAAACTATGCATACAAGAGTGTGAGGATGAGGTTCCATCTGATATCCCTTGGATGGAAGGTGTGGGAAACAACTCAAGAGGAGCATAAAATAGGAGACCAAGTACCTACAGATGCAACAAAACTAGGCAAGTATGATGGTAGTGCCAAAGCCATAAATGCAATCTTGAATGGATTGACAGACAACATTTTTACAAAAGTTATGTGATGTAAGTCTTCCAAGCAAGCATGGGATAAATTAAACATTATCTATGAAGGTGATTCTAAAGTCAAAGAATCCAAGATTTAGATATATATGGGGTAGTTTGAGGGCATTAAAATGAATGAAGAAGGAAATATTGGGGAATACCTTCTAAGAGTAGATAAGGTAGTCAATTCTATTAGAGGTTTGGAGGAAAATTAAAAGAAAAAACAGTGGTTAAAAATTTACTAAGAACACTACCAATGAATGAATAAAAAATATTGACCTTAGAAGAATGAGATGATCTTGATCTCATGACAATGGATCAACTACATGGAATCCTCACTGAATATGAGATGAGAATGGGAAAAAATAATACTTCAAAACGAGAAGCGACCTTCAAAGTGACCATGAAAATAAAAAATCAAAGGAAAAATACTCGGACTAGCCACAATGAACAACATGATGTGGAAGAAGCCAACTTTATTAAAAAAATTCAGAAGGGATCAGGGAAATATAAAGGAAAACTACCCTTCAAGTGTTTTAATTGTGGCAAAATTGGGCACTTTCCATCCTAGTGGCTTGTTGGCCAAATTTTCTAACCTAGCCAACACGGAGAATCAGCCCACACAAGTCGCTTACTATAGCTTCTGGTATGTTTGAATTAGCTGGTTCTCACATGTTATGGTCCTGCTACCACCTAAGTTTTAACCTTCTTAAAGAAAGTTCTACCACTTGAACTTAGAAAAAGTAGATCCTAAATTATTACTAAACTAAATGTTAATCTAAATCCTAAACAATAAAACTAAAAATAATCTTATTTATTTGCAATTTATACTAAAAATAAGGAGTCTATTTAACAACTATTCAAAGAAAACAACTATTAAATCTATTTTCTACTCTCTTAAGGAGAGTCTCTATTTTAGGTTTGTTTTCAAAGATCTAATCAGAGATTGTTTAATAAATAAAAGAAAACTACTTGACAGCTGCTAAACAAGAGTTAGTGAAACTAAACTAAAAATTGAAAATTAATCTAATCTATGCAATCCTATCTTGGCCAAGAGCGAGCTAAAAATTATTAACACCTATTGCATTGTAAATTACGATATTGAAAATATAATATATTTTCAAGAGAAATCTTATCAATACATCATAGTTTCAGTAAAATCTATAGTAATTTGTGATAAATAATAATATTAAGCTATTATTTTTATAACATAATTACTGACACAATACAATAAGTTTTAATTTGTTCAACATCTAAAAGACGATAGTAATAAACAGTACGGAATAACCCTATACAAATAGATGATTAAACAGTAATATTACATAGGTATAGACATAAAAATTATATCAAATAATGAAAATTATTTGATAATAATTATAAACATCATTCATTCAGATATATTAACAGATGGAATTTGAAAGTGAAACATGATCAATACCAACACCATACAATGTGTAAGTAAATCGAAATATATAAGTAAACTATAAGAGGATTGGATGTATATTTGTATAATTATATCAGAGAAAACCTATACAAAAACATTACGAGTCTTCTTCAGATAGCATCAAATTATATGCCGGTGTAAACATCACCCAGACATAGCAGTTAGTTTCAATATTACAAAATAACATCAATCTATCTTACAGTTCATTTTCCAATCGAATCCCTCAGGAAAAACAAGCAGGGTTCTGAAAATCATTTACATAACTTTTTGGAGTGCCTTTCCCTATGGCAGTGTCTCCCTTTCCTTTGCAAACAGTAGACTACATACAGAAATAGAATATGGAAAGATATAAATTCTTTTCAGATATGTGGAGACTTCCCCCATCTCAATCAAATTAATTCTGCTTAAATAGACAGAATACCCTATAACAATTTCCAAAAATTTCTCTTACAGCTCGATGCAATCGAAATTTTCTGGAAAATATTCTCTGTTCAGGCATGAATTTCACCTAACTTGTTGAGATATCCTCAAAATCATTCAAGGTTAGGGGTAAAATACCCCATTTCTGAAGTGGGATTTCAACGGTTTTTTCATATTCCTTTTGATTTGCCCAAAATCCTCCACGCAAAAACACCTCTCCCTGTTGGTGTGCAATGGACAATTGTGGATCATCTATGGAGATTTACATTGGTGAATTTTCCTCTTATTGATGAAGGAGATCCATGCAAGGAAGACCTGCACATTCATAAGAAATATAACGTAAATTAAAGAGAAATTCATTCATTAAGAAATTCATTGCAAGGGTCAAAGAATTTTCCTAGCAAATCGAGTTGAAATATTAGAGTTTCTTTAGCCAAACATGTTGATAGTCAAATATCTCTGCGATTTTGGTGCATAAGAGAACAAGTAATTCTTCTCTATAACAATTTAATATAATCTAGTACCCTGTGATCTCATGGCGATATGCAACAATATAATGGCGATTTGTTGTAACTATAATCCTGATTTTCAGCCTGTTAATTATTTGATCTCTATTGTAAAACAATCATTTACTTTTATTTTCATTTGTTATAATTTTGTTGATGAAATGAAGACACGCAGGAAAACTCTGGATGATTTGGTGCATCTTTTATAGCAATGTTCTCTAATTTCTCGAATAGTTAGTTACAACCAATTTTAATTAAATTGTTAAACGTGAAAATCTCTCAAACTTGAGCTAACAATTATCACACAGTGAGAACGTAGATTTCCCAATTAATGATAACTTGGTGATAGATTTATTTAGTAGATTCTGTGTGATTTGACCGGATTGGTGTATCCTAACTCTTTGACATGATTTTGCTTTTAGCGGTGAGTTAAATTGTTAACATATGGATTCATACGTATGTGTTTAAGAGTTGAATGAAATGTAGCCATTTACCCTTACAATCATTGCTCCTGGTATTATTATATTTTCAAGATAAGAACCAAACGTAAAAAGTGTGACATTATTTCCCTGCACCATGGACTGATCTTTTCAAACGTTGTGTGGCAATGCAAATAGTCTTGTTAGCAGAAAACTTCAATACAGAGATAGCATAACATTTTATACTCTTGCAAAAATGACATTCAATGATAATTTTTTAAGCTAAACAATATTGCTTAGCTTCCTCCATATCTACGTTTACTTTGGACCAATCCATATGCATTTAATACAACCCCTGGTGATTTCTATTATGAGACATGCATTCAAAACTTCAAAAGAATGATGGAGTATTCAACATAGATTCAAAACATGCCTTTAGTATAATTATTATCTACTTGAAAATGTATGTAATTGATAACTCATTTTCTAACAATGCAAAATTAATAAAATGAGTAGACTCAAGCAACATGTATTTAAGAATCTAACGACAACGTTCATTTGTAAAGATTATTTAAAGGAAAATATATTTAAACTTTTGTTTATTTTCTTATTGCATTTTAACCAATGAGATAAACATAAATGAAAATTTCAATGTTTCAAGATTTCAAATGATCATTAAAAAGAACTACAAGAAATATTATATTTATGAGGGGTAACGTTTGGTAGAGTGATCAAAACAAACCTAGTTATTAATAAAAATGTGATATTAAGTTTTCTTAATCACTTTAAAACGACCAATAAAATGTATATTATTATAGATTCTCATTATATTATTTTTCTTATGTGCAATATTTTGAATGAGTATTTGAAAAGTAAAGGCTACGAAAATTTTGAGAGCTTGAAAGGGTACAAATTTATTAATAATATTCAAAGTGTGTGGTTTTTACGATGTGAACTCAATCAGCTATAATAATCCCAAATAGAATTATTTTAAAATCTTGATGAAATTTTCACTTAACCAATAAAGCAATGAAGGTGTAAACTTTGCAAGTCTACTAAAGCATCACGTCAAACCAATTTGCAATCAAACAATCTAAAATGAGAATGTGTGAGTATCATCAAGCAACCAAGACACCATAAAACTCAAACGACTAAGACAAACCTCATTACCAAATCCTTGTTTAATAAAAACCAAGTCAAAGAATGTATAATGCAAAGAATGAGGGATCGTCAAAAGATAACCATGAAATCACTTATCAAATCAAGCAAGATGAAAGAAAAGCAAACCAAAAGCAAGTATTCACAAATTTTTAATGGGGTCCCTTTATTTCGTGCAAAATCAAGGGGAGTTGTTGGGGTGCTAACATGTCCTTATCCCAAGAAATACTATGAGGATGAATATGACAAAAGTAAACAATACAAGAAAAAAGGAAAAATTGACTATAAGAAAATGTACAAAGAAAAAAGGAACTACTATTCTAAAGAAGAAGAAGAAGACAGTAGCTCATCTGAGGCTAGTGACAGTGATGATGAGGTATTTTTTCTAGGTATTGAAGAATCTAGTGATCTAGAAGAATTTGAGCATAAGAAAGAGTTAGAGGATGAAGAAGAGGTCAACATGGAAGAAGAACTATTCAGTGTTTTGAATGGATTTAAAAAATACAAAATAAATATAGACAATTGAAAATTTTTTAGATGAACAACAAGAAGAACATAAAATGAAAGAAAAGGATATGAATAAAATCATGAGTGTGGAAATTGAAACCAAGAGATAGAACAATTACACTCACAAAATTGCTAATCAAACATGCAAAATTAACATCAAAGGAGACTGAAATTGGAGCATAACACTAATTTGTATTGAATAAGTGTACAATAGCCAATCTTGTGAAGCAATAGGATGCTGTAATATATAATGACACGAGAGATTCAAATGCATAAGGATTCCATTAGAAAAGGTAAAAAGGTAGGCTTACTAAATCTAGTCAAATCCCCCATAGGTGCATAAAGCAGTTTCCAAATCCACCAAGATGCTCATGAATTGGATAAGTCAAGTAGGAAAGATAATGAGGGATGGAAAGACAACTCATACATGATTTTATTAGGAGAAAAGGAGGGAGGATGATGTGGGAAAAAAAACAAGTCAACTACACCTAGTCTAGCTTTTCCTTTTTCCTTAATTCTCAATAAAACAGGCATCTTTTCAGAGAAAGAAGATATGCGCTTTGGAGGACCTGGAATAAAGAAGACATGCTAAATATGGTTTCCAATAGGTTTTCCAAGTGCTCCATGACTTAGTTTTACAATTTTTTTACTTCTAAGACATGTAGAAGGCAACTAGCATAGAGTGGAATCTAGGAGACTAGGTAATAAGACAAAAATGATTCAATTAATGTCTAAGGTAGGTAACTATGGGTTGATTATTCTAACCCCCCCCCCCCCCCCTTAAGCCTAAATTTATGAGTAAATATCAGAAAACTACAGGGCCTAGCAACAAGGCTTAGTCACCCTTTACATAGTGCTTGTCCATACAACCAAGGAAAGAGGCAAAAACCTAGTGGGAAAATTCTCCCTTAAACATGGACAGGAAAAAAAATTTGGAAATCTTGTCATCAATCATGCTTCACAACATGATCAGAAATCCCTAGCAGTGATTTGAGATTGCTGAATGTCTTCTCACAAAAAAAATTGGTGAATATGTCTGCTACTTGTTCTGAATATCCATAGAAGAGTAGATGAATGGTGCCATCATGCACAAGCTATCTGATGTAGTGCATGTGGATCTCAATGTGCTTGGTTCACTATCTCTAAACTGGATCATTGTAGATTCGAATGGTGATCTAACTACCACAGTAGATAATAGTTGAAAACTCTGATTCGAAGCCACATTCTCCAAGTATTCCCTGCAACCACAAACATTGAGTTGTTGCATTTACAACTCCTCTATACTCTAGTTCTGTAGATGAGAGTGCTATGGCACTCTGCTTCTTGCTTGACTAGGTTATTGGTCCTTCTGCAAGCATGAAAACATATCCTGATGTTGACTTTCAATCTGTGTTGTCACCTACCCAATCACTGTTAGTAAACCCAATCAAATCAAGATCAAATTTTGCTTTGTAGAAGATCCCATGAGTTCTTGTTCCTTGAACAAAGTTTAGGATCCTTTTGGCTACCCTCCAATGGATATCATGAAGCTGATCCATGTATCTTGAAGCCATACTAACTACATAACATAGATCAGGTCGATTGTGTGTAATATAAAGAAAACACCCAATCAACTTCCATACAGTGTATTATTTACCATAGGAGAAGAACCTGCTTCTTCAAGCTTAACTCCTGAAAGGAAGGGAGTCTTTCTTGGCTTGCAATATTTCATGTTTAAATTTTTCAGAAAATCTAAGGCATACTTAGACTGATGTACTTTGCTTCCATATTGGGATTGAGCAATTTCAAGACACGAGAATTGGCTCAACAATCCCAAATCTGTCATAGAAAATGCATGGTTCATTGCATCCTTCAAGGAGGCAATCTCTTTCTTTGAACTTCCTGTAATTAGAAGGTCATCCACATACAAGAAAATAATCATCAAATAACCTTGAATCAGATTCAAATAAACATTAGTATCAGACTTTCATCAAACAAAACTCAATGACAACAGAAAGCCATCAATCTTGGCATACCAAGCCCTGGGGGCTTGCTTGAGCCCATACAATGATTTCTTTAACCTGCATAATAAATATGGATTAGAAAAAAAAACATTCAGGTTGCTACATGTAAATCTCTTCAGTGAGATCTCCATTCAGGAAAGCACACTTCACATCCATGTGATGTACTTCCCACTGCTTCGAAGCTGCAATGGCTAAAGCTAGCCTTATGGAGTCCATCTTTGCCACTGGTGCAAAGGTTTCATTCTAGTCAATACCATGTACTTGTGAGTATCCCTTAGCTACCAATATTGCCTTATATTTCAAAGGTGAACCATCCGCAGCAAACTTAGTCTTGAAAACCCACTTACATTGAACTAGCTTCCTCCCTGGGGGAAGATCAACCAATTCCCAAGTGTTGTTCTTCTAGAGCGAGCTGAATTATTCTTTCAGGGATGTTTTCCATCCTGGATCATGTGCTGCATATTCATATGTCTATGGATCTGATTCAACCATCAGATATCACTTCTCAGCAAATAAAGGATCTTTCATACAAAAGGAACTCTCAAACTGAGATCTAGTCCTCCTAGTGTCACTAGGATTTCCAGCTAGTTCCCCAGCTGCATGAATGGTATTTGCTTCCCATTTTGTTCTTGTAGAACTATCAAAATATGTGATCAAATAATCATTATTAGACATATCAGAATCAGTAAACTCATTAGTCTCATCACTTACAATCGATATATCTGGTGGTGAAGAAGACTCTCCAACTTCAACTGCTACTAAAGGCTCTTCTTGGAACTGAACACTTCTTTCAATGAAATATTTGTTAGTGATCAAGTTTATCAGCTTGTATCCTTTTGAATATTCAGAATAACCAACAAATAGGTACTCTTGGATTTGGGGCTGCAAATCCTTTCTCTTTTCAGTTGGAATTCTACCCCAAGCCTTTGAGCCAAAAATCCTGAAATGGGTCACATCTGGCTTGTGCCCACTCCAAGCTTCAAAAGAAGTCATACCATCAAGCTGCTTATGAGGCACCCTATTCTGGATGTAGGATGCACAATTTATATCCTTGACCCAAAACTTTGGTGTCAAAGTCTTAGCCTCCATCATGCAGGTTGCCATCTCCTTCAATGACCTGTTTTTTCTCTCAGCAACACCATTTTGCTATGGTGTGTAAGGGATCGAATGCAGCATCTAGATATCTGCATATTTACAATATTGAATGAACTCAGACTTGACATACTCACCACCATTGTCAAATCTGAGGATGTTGAGTTTCCTCCTAGACTGGTTTTCAGCCAAGGCTTTAAAGACTTTGAAGAGGTCAAAAACTTCATACGTATGCTTTAGGAAGTGAACCCAATAATACCTGAAAAAGTAATCTATGAAGGTTAGTGCATATTTGGATTGACTCATGGACATGTGAGGAAATGGACCAGCAATGTCACTATGGATCAACTCAAGAGGTGCATAGGTTCTCTCATGACTAGTTCTCTCAAATTTGTGCTCTGGGTGTTTTCCTACGATACAACCTTCACAGACTCGCTTGGAAAACTTAACCTTTGGTAACCCTATGACCATATCTTTTTCACTCAAATAAGAAAGATACTTTTAGTTAATATAGCCAAATATTTTGTGCCAAAGCTTTCTTGCCTCATTAGCATGAATCAGAAGAGAAGAGGGGTTTGAGTAGGGTAGAAAATGGGAAAACATGTATACCTTCGAAGTTGATCAACAACACCTTTTGCTATGACTTTACTATTCGAAATCTCAGTGATTTCAACATCATCAGGGGAGAATATGATCTTCTTTGGAGACCCAATGTGAGACATCTGATACACTGACAAGAGATTAGAGGCAAGACTTGGAACATACAACACATTATTGAACTTACCATGGTGAAGATCAGTCCTTCCTTTCCCTAAACTGTCAGTGACAGAGTCATCTCCTAAAACTATTGGTGGACCTTTCGACATGTCAAGAGAGGAGAATGCCTCTTTTGTCAAAACCATATGTCTAGAAGCTCCAGAGTCTATGATGAATCTAGGTGAGACCGATGTGTCAGCAACCAAGGCATGTACTCTCTCTCTGTCCTCTGAATTTGATCCTCCTTCCCTCTTCTTTGAGAAATCAAGAAGGGATATGTTATTCTTGTCTAGGAGTTGGGTCAACATGTCAATTTGATTCTTCATACAAGAGCTCTCAGGATGATAGCCCTTACTGCAGTATGCGCACTTGCTCATTTATCCTTTGTTCTTCTTCTTCTGGAAGTTCTTCTTGGAACCTTGGGGCTCCTCTTCAGACTTGTTCTTGTCTCTCTTTTGCTCAGGTGTATTTTTATATTTTTTCTTTCCTTTTTAATCCACCCTTGAATCTCCAGCAACCAAACCTTGGTATTTGGAAGGCAGTGATGGTTCCCATCATCACCAACTTATCTTGTTCCTATGTGAGGGATTCCATGAACTCTACAAGCTTAGGCATATTCCAGGCTCGAGATGTCAACTTGGTGGCATGAAAGGTAGAAACAAACACTAAATATTCAGGGCCAAGCTTCAAGAGTATGGCCGAAACTAGTTGATATTCCTTCTTTTCGATCCCACACTGTTTTAGCTCCAAAACAAGGGCTTTAAACTTGGAAAAATAGAGTTGCAAGGATTAGAAGCTATTGGGACTCAAGGAGATCAGATCATTCTCAATTTTATGTCCTCTCATCTCATATATCTTACCAAAAATATCTACAAGATTGTCCCACACTCCATTCGGTGATGTCAATCCATCAAGATGGAAGAGGAGGTCTCTTGAAATGCTTAGACACAAAATACCATATGCCTCATCCCTCCTACTGTGCCATTTGATTTTCTCCGTAGCTGCATTGGGATCTACCTTAGTTGCCATAGTAACCCTGTAGAGACCTTTTTCTCTCAACAATATCTCCATCTCAGCTTTCCATTCAAATAAATTGAATGGAGTCAAGATGATCTTCTAAGATTGGTCCATAGCTCAGAAATTGTGCCCTTTAGTTAGTAGAATATGCTCCCAGTCAAGATGTTGAACCTGCAATAGCAATATGGAAGGAGAAAAATTGATATACAAAGGATCTGATACCATGTGTAAATTGAACCCCAGAGATAGAACAATTACACTCACAAAATTGCTAATCAAGCATGCAAAATTAACATCAAAGGAGATTGAAATTGGAGCATAACACTAATTTGTATTGAATAAGTGTACAATATCCAACCTTGTGAAGTAATAGGTTGCTGCAATATATAATTACATGATATATTAGAATGCATAAGGATGACATTCAAAAAGGTCAAAAAGTAGGCTTACTAAATCTAGTCAAATCCCCCATAGGTGCATAAAGCAGTTTCCAAATCCACCAAGATGCTCATGAATTGGCTAAGTCAAGTATTCAAGATAATGAGAGATGGAAAGACAAATCATACATGATTTTATTAGGATAAAAGGATGGAGGATGATCTGGACAAAAAAACAAGTCAACTACACCTAGTCTAGCTTTTCTTTTTTCCTTAATTCTCAATAAAACATGCATATTTTCAGAAAATGTAGATATGTGCTTTGGAAGATCTGGAATAAAGTATACATGCTAAATATGGTTTCCAGGAGGTTTCTCAAGTGCTCCATGACTCATTTTTAGCAAGTGTTGACTTCTAAGACATGTAGAAGGCAACTAGCATAGAGTGGAATCTAGGAGACTAGGTGATAATACAAAAATGATTTAATTAATGTCTAAGGTAGGTAACTATCAGTTGATTATTCTAACAATGAGAAATATGGAGAAAAAAAAATTCAAGAAGAAAATCAAATAGAAGCTAGAGGAATCTCTTAGAGAAAAATAATTAATTTGTGAAAAAATGGAGACATAATTAATTAACTTAAGGAAAGAGCTTGATACAAAATTTGTTCAAAACAAATATGAAAACTGTTCTAAAATTTTAGATGAAATTATAACTGCACAAAGAAATTTGAGTAACAAAAATGGAATAGGTTATTCTTAAGAAGAAAATCAAGATGGACCAAAATATTATGCAGCTACTCTTCTTATTACATTCAAGAAGGAAGAAGAAGAAAAAACAAGGAATGCTCATAACTCCAGAATACCACTTCCACCCATCATGAAGGAACTCAAGGCAACTCCAAAGAAGGTTTCTCAAAACAGGTGTCCTTACATTTTCCTTGGATACTATTTTGCATGCTCTAATTTTGGACACAAAGTTGTGAGTTGTAGAGCATATGAGAAGAAAAGATTGAAGGGTAAAAATTATAACTTCAAAAATAATCAAACAATTAGTCAAGTAAAGAGTAGAAATTATAAGTCATTTACACCTCTAGAAGAAAGGGATTTAGAATTATTCAACTGTCATAACTATGGACATAAAGAAATAAAATGTAGATTAATGGAAATATTAGAAAGAGTAAAGGACATTAAAGAGCAAAAAAAGATTTGGAAATAAAAAGCATCAGAAGAGAAATGCCTCATTTCCTTAAAAGTCCAAGATAAAGGATATCTCTAGTATGTTGACAGCGGGTGTTCAAAGCACATGAAAGGAGATAAGGACAAGTTCTTGAACTTAACAAAATATAAAGGTAAAGTTACATTTGGTGGCAATGCTTCAGGTAACATTCTTGGAAAAGGAACTGTGAATGTGGGGAAGGCCAAAGCCAAAAATGTGTTGCTTGTTGAAAATATGAAATCTAGCTTATTAAGTGTCATCCAAACCTGTGATCAGGGACACATCTGCATTTTCGATTCCAAGAAATTTGAGATTAGGAGAAAGGACTTAGGAAAATTGGTCAGTACTACATCTAGAACTCTTGAGAATGTATGCATACTAAATACAAAACTGGATGAGGAGTGTCATGTAAATTTAGTAGATGAAATATGGCTATTGTTGGAGACATTTACCATCATACACACTCTTCAGTCAAATTTTCCTAGTTAAACCACTATCCTAAGTTTAATTGACATTAAGGAGCATTAATTACCATCATCCCAGTCAATCCCACGCCTACCTACAGTCAAGGAGGCTAACTTAGCTTTTCCTACAGTCAAGGAGGCTAACTGGAGCACTCCAAGGGTGATCTAGTTGACATTCATGCACCTAATTGCTAACTGGGGGTTACTTTCAGTTCAACCAATCAGTTACAGTCAGTTAAGGCGCCTCCATGCATTAAATATATTATTTAATCATTATTTATTGATTATTTTATTATTATTTAATGAACTGGAGTGAACTAGGCGCCTTCACCAACTTCTGATGGTCAGTTCAGCTTCAGTTAACCTCATCAAGGTTTATTGGAGTCATGCAGTACTAGCACTTGATGGTTGGTTGCTATGACATGTGTTTGATCTCCTTCAATTGATATTAATTCATTTATTGCACTCCAACTTCAGTTAAGGATTGGTGAGTCAATTAAGGTTTTTGTCAAGTGGTTAACTGAGTGGTATTGCATGGCCAAGAGTCAGTTAAGCTACACTCATGCATGGGAATTCGAATTGTCCCTTAGTTATTCGAATTCTTCATTGAGTTAAGCCATGGCTCATGCATGGAATTGTAATCCTTTATTGTTTATATAATATACAGAGAGGAAACTTATTTGGTTCCTGAAAATTTCCAATTCATGAGTAATTGTTAATAATTCTTTGATGAGATTGAATCTTAGTTCCTAGATCAATGTGCAAGAATTAATATGGTATTAGAGCTACGGCAGGACAAAGATCAATTTCTCCATGAAATGTGAGAAATAGCTCAATTCTTTTATTTTTCCCTTCATGTTTTGATTTTCAGGTTTCTACAGGTGAAGCATTCGCTACAAGCAAATCCAGATGGCCTCCTCAGCAGCCTCCTCAGTACCTATGTTGACTGCATACAATTTCCACACATGGAAACTCAGAATGGAGCATCAACTGTA
>LPNX010196879.1:8757-24612 GCA_001517045.1 Pseudotsuga menziesii
AGGAATTGTTTTCTACAGTATCTCCACATATTGTACCGCACGATCTTCATTTTAATCACAACATGCATTATTCTGGAATATTTTGGTTGATTGAGTATCGATCTATCATTTAGTTATTCAAACATAGAAAATATAATATAATATCGATGATAATAAAAATAAAAGAAAGAAATATACAAAAGGGAAATTGATAGGTGATATCGAATGGTAGTGTATAGTCATTCTCCATGATGATTCAACTTCCAGTCCTAGTCACAACACATATTAAACATAAAAAAATATCCTCTAAACAGAATCAAAATGATTACCTTCCATGGATGATGCGTATGTGACTACCTTAAAATCTTTAAACCCGATCCATTCACCACGAAAAGGTTCATTCTAAGACTGAATTTCTTTACTACGAGAATAATATTTGTTAAGTTTCCTTAGCCAAAGAAACCAATTTCATGGATCCTGGGTCCCACACCGTTCATTAAATTAATGAGTATATGTGTGTTAGTTGAAAGATGTGTTTAGTAATTCAACCAATCATGCAACACCGAAATGATAATGGTTTTGGGGAGTGTTAAAGAGAGACAAACTTCCATTCATTTCCATGTGTTTCCTTCTTTGTTGATTGTAAACAAGTGGAATAATGTATGGGAAAGAGTAACAGTGAACCAACAAATTGCCAGCAAATCACGAGGACTGTAACTCCCTGGTTTTGACCCCGTTGTATTAGAGGTATATGATGTATTTATTGTAAATAATCATGGTGCGGAGCTAAAGGCCAAGGCCCCACCATCGATTGGTTATGCTATGTTTTGGGTTGAAATTGTCACCGATGGTATATCAGGGCATGTGGCATACATATCAAGTTTCTTCATCATGTAAATATACATCTTTAATTAAATGAACCCAATCAGCTACGTTCACGGCAACTAAATTGAGAAGGAGAATGATTTTCACAAGGATAAGGGGGGGCAGAGGAATTGTCCAACTTTGGGCTATGGGGGAAAAACCCATGTGTCACCACCCTGTTTGAATTGCTCAACTTCCCTTGCCTTATCCAACTACCACCTTAGAATTTTTGCTGAGTAGTTGAGGCATTTATTGTTTGGGAGTGGGGGTGGCAGGATTGTCAGTTCTTGCCCACTCACACACTCTACCAGTAATGGAACCTCATGTTGGGAAAAGGAAGCGGAACTCGGGAGGCTTTCCACTCTCTCCATGATGACGCTGAGAGGAAGAAATGCTCCCACACCCCCCACTCACGACTCTCCATTGTCTGTTCATCCTCACGAAGTGACAGGACTCTACTCATTTTTCATGCACAGGCATCTTTTCTGTTTGATCTCATGCAGCCACGAGGGGAGCCAGTTATCTGTTGTCATTCACATTTTTTGACAGAGTGGAATCGGGTGTGTTTTCCCTCTGTATTTTGGGGTCTGGTGCACATTTCCCTCTTGCACAGGTTGAGAGTCTATATCTTCTTCCCTAGTGCAGCCTGTGTAAGTCTTTTCCGCTTGCTTTGTTGCCCAAGACGAACTATTGTTTTCTCCATGTTGTGAATTATGTTTACTGATACATTCTGGGACTGTTGTAATTCACTTGGGAGTCGTTTTGGCCATGATAGGGCCAATAATGACTCAGGAGTCATTTTCCCTTTTTAAGCTATAACTGCTGATTAATTCCATGCATGCAATGGTTGGTCCTCGGACTGTGTTGGGTGCAGGGATGGGGACTGAAGTTGCTTGAGAAACCTAGTGTGTTTGGAAACCACACAGATAGAGCTAGAGGGTTGGCTTTCTTCTCCACAACCCCTGAATATCACTAGAAGGGAAGTCAGGGCCTGAGGCAGTGTGTAGCAGAGAAGGGACTGATTCCTTGTGTTGGGTGTGTGTGGGTGTCTTAGAAGTCAATCTAGTTTGGTTGTAGGTGTTCCTAGCTATGTAATGAGCCCACCAGCTTAGCATTTATCCTTTCCCAACTCGTTGATGGCCTGATAAACCCAATTGTGTTGGCTTGGCTGTGTTTTGGTGTACCCTTGGCTATGTGTAAGCTTGCTTGTTCCTTATTCCTTGGAGAATCATGCCCAGCTTGGGGGTGGAAGCATTGCTAAGAGATTAAAGAGCACGCTGGCTGATGGTTGGGTGGAACGTTGCAGCGATGTAGCTAGTTGCAGAACAATTTCTTTATGAGGTAAGTAATCTTGTCTATTTCACTTTTGCAATCATGTTACTATTAATGAATATGATGAACATGTCAAATTCTTGTATGAATGCATGTTGCTTCAGTTGTGTATGATAAATAATTGTATCCATGTATGTTCTACTTCAATGCATTTTGTTTCATCATTTTATGAATGCACATGTTCATGGGGCTGGTTTCCCGGATGGTTAAGGCCATGGTAGCGTCCTCTTCACTGGTCGGAGGATCGGGGACATTACAGTGTGGTATCAGAGCTCATGTTGCAGCATGGGTCTGAATGAGCCATGAAAGATGCAGTGACAGAGGCAGGATTTCTTTCTGCCCAGCAAAGATCAGAAGTTTATGACAGAAAGTTTGAACTGTCAATTCCTTGGAACACATAGTTGGAAGGAATTTTGATGTAGCGAAGATCTAGGCGAAAGCACACCCGATGGAGGACAATTGGAAGGAAAATTGCAAAAAATGTCGACAGAAAATAGATGTTGGGTTTGACAACACCACGGAAGAACTTAGTGGTTTGTCAGTCCGTCGTTGCAGATGCCGTAGGGACTAAAATGTTGATGCAGTAGTGTATGACTTTATATAACTCATACGGTTACTAAGAAGGAGAGTTTCAAGATAGTGGGTTGACAACTTTTTTTTTTACTAAAGTTTGATTTAAAAGCAAAGTTGTTGTTTTAACTACTATATTATGATCTTCAGGTCAATAAAAGTACTTGTCTTTGGAATTTAATGCTTGTATATATATTACCAACTGAAATGCTTAAATTTGGATTTCCTTTGAGTGATGCACCAAGGCAGTAGACAAGGGGAGGGTTAAGGCTAAATTTAATAATTCTCACAATGCTTTATCTTTCATCTTGGGTGATATGCATTAGTATCAAGATGGAAAGTTACATTCCACTCTTCCAATGATATGGTTTTTTCTTGAAACTAGCCACTTTTTGCTGTTAGGCAAGTATATGAATACAATCTCCTGCAAAAAAATGAAAATCCACTCAATGGAACCCAAGATAATCACTTTCTGCAACATATATAATTCACGACTGAACAAACATTTGCTATGACATTTGAGAGGAAAGAAAACTTGATGAATACCCAAGTTGGAGGGTTATGCCTTATGATATCAGGTATAGCTTATTGTTGTTTTTTAGTATATGAATAAGCATTTACAGCACACCCTCGTTGAAAATATTTACCTGTGGCAACCTTTAAAAATATTTTTTTTTAACTATACAATGCCCCATCGCATTTTCGACGACTGTTGGCCACGTTCAATGAGGTTTCCAAATATTCGACATGGGAAATCGCCAAACCACCAATGAGAACTCGTTGCAAATCCAACCCCATCCCATCTATTTTTTGACGTCGTATGGTCTCATCCAACAAGGCCGCCATAACTGCGACAAGCGAGACCATCGGAGAACCGACAACCAAGTGTAAAAAAATTGACAAACCATTCCTCTAATTTGATGGAATAATCCTAAATTTTTACAGAAGAACTGTCTGGCATTCTACAAGAAGAATTCATATTCTTGACTAGGATAAGTCATATTTTCAATGAGGAGAAGTTGGAGTTTCAACGAGCAGATGTCGAACATTTGACAACTTAGTGGTGAAATCTTTTGGCTTAGTACGTTGAAAAATCAGCGGGTATTGGCTTTTCGTCGAATATCTAACATTATGCCACTAACAACAATAAAATTTGAGGTTGTCGAATAACTGACAGGGTATTCTCGAATTTCAAACATGGCAGCCGCTGGATTTTGGGCTCAAATTCTTTTGTGGTTTATAAATTGATTAATAGCATCAAGGCGACAATCATTTTAAAAGGAGGATGGACATGTGTAGTTGGTCCAGTCCTCTCCTTAGGACCTGCCACATGACGTCATATTTCCTTATTTCTAAAGACCACCCAATCAGGGGTACTAGTTTGGTATGGTTGGTAGAAATAATGAAGTAACATTTTTTTGAATGAAAAGTAGTAAGAAAAATGAATGAAATATTTTCTAGAATCGGTTGAGATAATCTCATTTGGGTAATGGTCAGAAATATCTTGTCTCACCCTTAAACACTTACAAGAGTGATATTATTGGTACCTTGTCAACATCAATTAAGGCACAAAAAGGGAAAACATTTCACAGAAAAGATTTGAACTTGAGTGAGGTGGATAAACAACTTCTCATTTTAATGACATAAGCTAAGATGCAATTAACATGATTATAAAGGAATCCATTTTATTCATTAAATATTAATTAATTAAAATACCTAATTTTCTTAACAAATGACCTAAATATGTTACATTTTAAGACTTTCTAGATTCACAACACCATAATCTTATCTCAAAGGATTTAAGTAATTGTAATATGGAATGGAGATCTTACTCTATGGGCTACCCATATATTACATTAAGCCTTGTTACTATGATTAATCTTAAAATATTTTTGTAATTTTGTAAATTGTATTACAAATTCTATATCAATAAATAATAAAAATATATGCAATATAATTTTATTTAAAATATTAAATATATTATTTATATCTTGTTTTATTAACATGATTTTTATAAACATAATAATTGCTTTCATATATTTTTGTTTTGGCCAATGGAAACCATTTTTATAGAGAGATTCTACAATGTTTCTTCTTACACTTGCAAAAAAAAAAAATTTAACAATTTGTATTTTAAAAAAAACGTATATTCTAAATTTTAATAAATTAAAACAAAATATATAATCTATATTTCAATAAATAAAGATTCTCAAATTTTTCCATTAACTCCACTTAATAATGGAAAGCACAAATATTATAAATTTGTTTCCATTTTTCTTCATATTATTTCCTTTTTAAAGCTTTATATTGTTTCTTTATGCTTGATGTTCTTTCCTTTTTCAAGCTTTATATTGGTTCATTTATATTGTTTCCTTTATGCTTTTTTTTAACTATACAATGCCTCGTCGCATTTTTGAAAACTTGTTGGACGAGGTTGCCAAACATCTGACAAGAGTGATCGTGTCTCACCCTTGGACACTTATACGAGTGATATTATTGGTACCTTGTCAACATCAATTAAGGCACAAAAAAGGGAAAACATTTCACAAACAATATTTGAACTTGACTAAGGTGGATAAACAACTTCTCATTTTAATCACATAAGGTAAGATGCAATTAACATAATTATAAATGAAGTTATTTTATATTGTCCAAAATTAATATCATAGAAATATATGTTTACTACCATGGAAAATATTAGTAGGAAAATTGAATATATCAGATGCTCTCATCATGTTCTGTAAATCTTAATAAAGAAATAAAAACAAAATTATCATACAATGTTAACTCTAATATAAACAATTTTACTGATTAAATATTAATTAATTAAAACACCTAATTTTTTTAATAAATGACCTAAATATGTTACATTTTAAGACTTTCTATAATCACAACACCATAATCTTATCTCAAAGGATTTAAGTAATTGTAATATGAAATGGATATCTTACTCTATGGGCTAACCTTATGTTACATTAAGCCTTGTTACCATGATTAATCTTAAAATATCTTTGTAATTTTGCAAATTGTATTGTTAAAGAATGAAAGTTTTGACTTCAATGATATTACAAATTCTATATCAATAACTAATAAAAAGATATTCATTAAAATTTTATTTAAAATATTAAATATATTTTTTATATCTTCTTTTCTTAACATTATTTTTGTAAACATAATAATTGCTTTTATATATTTTCGTTTTGGACGATGGACACCATTTTTATAGAGAGATTCTACAATGTTAGATCCATGCCAATATCTGACCATTAATTATTAGTTAGATCCACACCAATAATCTTCATGTCTGGATGTTTCCTTTCAAATATCGACTAACACCCATAATTGTCACTCCATTTCTTTTTCCAGCAATCAATATGTCAACATCCCCTTCGTAGTTTCCACTCTGTAAACACTACCATGATGGTCAAGAAAATGTTTCTAGATAAAAGATTTAAACTTTTACACTAATGCATAAGGTGACCTTCAAATGATCACCAATATCTATGTCCAGTAATTTATCAGTCATTTTCCTTCTCCAACTCGCTTCTTCTATGAGGTCATTCCAATATGACCATTAATTCATTGTATGTAAGGTTAAAACCTTACATGTTGGACATTATTTATAACTATATATATTTGATAATTTGAATGATGTCTTTACAAATATAGTGAGCCATGTTAAATATGGAGGATAGAGGAGTAGACATGTCTATTTAATAAATAGAAATACCATATCATAACTAATAATTAATAGTTAATTAACCTATCGATGACTAGATAATAATTGATATTTTTAACAAATGTAATAACCATTTAGGTTTATTAAAATTCATTTGGCCTTGAAAATATTCGACCACAAATCTTCTATGAAGAGTGCTTAGCTTAAACTTCTTAAATGCTTGATTAGGCGCACCTTCAATAGAGGTGTTGTGCTTAACGAAGTTTTTTTTAAGGGCATAGGTGTGATTGATGTTGACAAGGGAACTCTTTCCATGAATAATGATACCATGGTTTAATAATTCCCTAAATAGTTCTTCACATTTCCATTCAAATATCTACATGCATATAATTCTGTATATAAAACCAAAATGACTATAGGAAGTATTTTTCTAAGTTTACAATCTGATATCTTCATGATGAACTTATGTCGACATGTTGAACCTGGGTATTTTTGCATGCTTGGGTATGGCACTGATTAATATATGAGATATAGATTCCATAGTGTTGATCGATGTATTTTAAAACATGGTTGCATAATCAATTACATTGGTTATGATATTCTTATACATAGTGGAAACTACTGACAACTTACTTAATTAAATATGATTGGTTAAAGATTCTTCACTTGTAGTTTTATCGCATACTTTTAAGGATGAATCCACTTTTAATGTATTTATTTCATCCATTGGTGTTTGATTAAAAATATTCAAATTATTTATATTCTTATCTTTATCTGACAACCTTGTCTCCCATTCTTACTTGCAGGGATGATTTTAAGAAACCCCCTAGATTTATATGTATAAAAAATGAGTGAATCTCTCCAATATATAGAAAAAATTGAAGGCGATTTTACCAATAATATAAGATGTATATATAAGATCTCTCCAATAATTGGAAGGCGATTTTATGAATAATATAATATGTATATATACAAAATTTGGAGAATATTTCATTCTATTATAGAATGTTGTAAAATCTTCATGAATATTTCACTATGTTATAAGATATTGTAAAATATTGGTGAATATTTAACTTAATTATAAGAAATGTTTTACTTATAGCATCATCTTCTTTGAAAGGTTTGTAGATATATTAGTACTATATCCACGTTCTTCTGCATGATGGGGTGTGTCACTATGTAAGACCAGAACCTTTTTTATAAAAAATGATGTTTTCATATGAAAACTTAAATCTCATAATGTATTTTTTTGTTTTGATCAAGTTGTCATCGAATTTAAGTGGGAATCATTTCTAATTTTCCAGCATTAGAAGGGTGGGTCTATAAGTTTTGCTGACATACAGCTTGTGAAGTATTTGCCAAAAAATTCCAGTCTAGTAAGGAAGATTTTATCGATTTTGTTTGGTATAATATTGTAATTAACCTATTGAGAAAGATGGACACGAGTTTGTTGGTATGACTTTATATAACTCATATAGTTACTGCGCAAGAGGGTTTCAAGACAGTGGGTTGACAGCTTGTTTTTTACTGAAGTGTTATTTAAAATAAAAGTGGTTGTTTTAACTACTATATTATGATCTTCAGGTCATTAGAAGTACTCATCATTGGAATTGAATGCTTGCATATATATTATTAGCTGAAATGATTAAATTTGGATTTCCTTTGAGTGATGCACCAAGGAAACATACAAGGGGAGGGTTAAGGATGAGTTTAATGAGTGTCACAATGCTTTGTATGTCATACTGGGTGATATGCATTAGTATAAAGGCTGACAACTAACATCCCACTCTTCCAATGATGTGGAGTTTTCTTGAAACTAGTCACTTTGTGCTACTAGGCAAGTATATAAATAAAATCTCTCGCAAAAAAATTGAAAATCCACTGAATGGAACCCAAGATAATCACTTTTTGCAATGTGTAGAATTAACGACTGAACAAAAATTTGCTATGACATCTGATAAGAAAGAAAAATTGACCAATAACCAAGTTGGAGGGCTTGGCCTTTTGATATAAGGTATAACTATTGTTCTTTGCTAGAATACCAAAAGACATTTACAACCCACCCTCGCTGACAATATTTACCTATGGCAACCTCTGAAAATATTTTTTTTTAACTATACAATGCCCCATCGCATTTCCGATGACTTGTGGCCATGTTCGACTAGGTTTCCAAAGATCTGACAATACACATTTTCAATGCCCCATCGCATTTTCGAGCACTTGTCCAACAAGGTTGTCAAACATCCGACAAGAGTGATCTTGTCTCAGCCTTAAAAATTTACACGAGTGATATTATTGGTACCTTGTCAACATCAATTAAGGCACAAAAAAGGGCAAACATTTCACAAACAATATTTGAACTTGAGTGAGGTCGATAAACAACTTCTCATTTTAATCACATAAGCTAAGATACAATTAACATGATTATAAAGAAAGTTATTTTATATTGTCCAAAATTAATATCATAGAAATAGATGTTTACTACCATTGAAAATATTAATAGGAAAATTGAATTGATGAGATGCTCTCATCATGTTCTCTAAATCTTAATAAAAAAATAAAAACAAAAATCATTATACAATGTTTACTTTAATATAAACCATTTTTCTCATTAAATATTAATTGATTAAAATATCTACTTTTCTTAATAAATGACCTAAATATGTTACATTTTAAGACTTTCTAGAATCACAACACCATAATCTTATCTCAAAGGATTTAAGTAATTGTAATATGAAATGGAGGTTTCGCTCTATGGGCTACCCTTATGTTACATTAAGCCTTGTTACCATGATTAATCTTAAAATATTTTAGTAATTTTCCAAATTGTATTGTTAAAGAATGAAAGTTTTGACTTCAATGCTCAATATCACAAATTCTATATCAGTAACTAATAAAAATATATGCATTATAATTTTATTTAAAATATTAAATATATTTTTTTTATTTTTTTTATTAACATGATTTTTGTAAACATAATAATTGCTTTTATATATTTTTGTTTTGGCCAATGGACACCATTTTTATAAATAGATTCTACAATGTTTCTTCTTACACTTGCAAAAAAGCAATTTAAAAATTTGTATTTAAAAAAAATGTATAATCTAAATTTCAATAAATTAAAACAAAATATATAATCTATATTTGAATAATTAAAGATTCTCAAAATTTCCCATTAATTCCGTTTAATAATGGAAAGCACAATTAACCAAAAATCTCATCAATTTGTCTCCATTTTTCTTTATATTTTTTCATTTTTAAACTTTATATTATTGTTTCTTTTTTAGGTTTGATATTGTTTTCTTTATACTTTTTTATTGTTATTTTAAGCTTTTATATTTCTTTTCTCTTTAAGCTTTTCAAAAGTTGGGACTTTCAATATTGCTTTTCCTTTAAGCTTTTATATTGCTTTTGTAATTGTTTCCTTTATATTGCTTTTAGCTTTAAGCTTTTCTGGGTTGGTGAATTTCTCAATATTTGTGCGACCAGTGTGGAGCATCGCTCAGTCGCCAGTTATTTGCATAGCTATCTATGTTTTCTTCGCTACTGCTGTTGAAGTTTCCTTCTAGTCACGTCGTTCTAGTTTCTTGATTGGTGTTGGTCATCTCATCATCTGAAATTGAGAAGGATTTCTAGACACTTCCGAAACCGTGGGTATTATTCTCCTCTTGCATGTTCTTTGCTAATTTCTCACTTTTAACATTGGCTATTTTCCCATTTCCATGCATATATATAAATAAAGGAAATGAGAAGGAGATGGGATTTTTTTTATTCTCCTCTTGCATGTTCTTTGCAAATGTATGGTTAATTTCGCACTTTTAACACTCGCTATTTTCCCATTTCCATGCATATATATAAATAAAGGAAATGAGAAGGAGATGGGATTTTTTTTAAGCATATATTGGATTAGATTCTGTGTAGCTTGGCTACCAGAATTAGATTCTGGGTAGTATGGCGGCATTTGGCTAGCTTGGTCGCATTTCCACGTTGCAGTTTTCGTGTCGTTCTAGCCTGTGAATTTGAGGAGGATTTCAGGAGGCTTTGCAAAGCGTGGGTATTATTCTCCTTTGCATGTTCTTTGCAAATGTATGGTTAATTTCGCACTTTTAACAGTCACTATTTTCCCATTTCCATGCATATATATAAATAAACAAAGGAGATGAGAAGGAGATGGGATTTTTATTTTTAAGCATATAATCGATTGTATTCCCAATCAAATCAAACCGCCTGCATTTAAAAATTATTAATGCTTTGAAACAGCAAGCCTCTGGTTCTCGATGCATGTTTCCTACATCACTTCGGACCTACCAGAAATGAGCTAAACCTACCTTACCTATTGGCATGCAGATCTATTGCTATTTATGTAATCAATTCTAGGCAGTTTGCAGAGGATAATGAATAACTGAGCCGAAGGGAGATGTCTCTTGCTGCGGTACGGTCATCTGAGGCCACAACCAATTGACCAATTTTATGAGGGTAGATTCGCCAGTCAAATGATCTTCCATGCACAAACCATGGGAATCGTTCAAAGCCCTGCCCTCACTCGATTCTCCAGATCTTTCCTTTTTCCAGGAGATCTTTTTCCAGGAGTATCAACGTTCTTATGTATTAGGCTTGAAATGTCTTCCACATAAAAGCATAAGCAAGAGTCCTGAGTCAGCCACTTGGGCTCATCTGTGACGGTAGGGAACAGTTGCAGCTGTGGTTTCTTAGTTTTCTTAGTATTGCAGCTGTGGTTTTGAAGAGTTTTAGAGCGACGAGGCCTTCCGTTTTTGAGGTCCTCGTTTTTGCCCAATATCAAGTGGCTCAACGAGTAGCCTATGGTGAGTGCCCCTTTTTATCAACTCTTCACTGCATTGGAAATCAAACATGTTCTCTATGATCTCGTCCCACCATCCTTGTCAGATTCGCTCGGAAGTCTAGTCAAAATAACCATTGCCGTTTCTTAAGCGTCAAAAAGTAAATGTTTTCTAGAGAACCAGCGATCATTTCTGGCAGACATTTCCGCTTCTTTCCATGGCCATAGAAATTTTGATTTCTCGTCTTTTCATTTCATTTACATTGATGTGTATGGTTTTATTTCGTTTCGTGCTTTCTAGATGGGAGGTGCTTTTTTTGTGTGTTTTCGTTTTCTTGCTTTTTATTACAGCCTGTTTTTTTTAATTGAATGGGATAAATTTTTTATATGATTATTTCTTTTCCCCACATGTATAATATGTATTACTATTGTGCTTTGCAACTTCTCATAAGTTTTTCTGAGATTTTTCATCTCAGATGTCTTCTCCACATTGAATAGTATCTTTTCTATGGGTTTTAGGTTCAATACTTTTTTATGCATCAACAAAGTTTACAATCGTCTTTCCCCCTTTTTATACATCAAATTCTAATTATATAGTTATTGGACTAGTTATGCATCAAATTCTAATTATATAGTTATTGGACTAGTTATGCATCACATTCTAATTATATAGTTATCGGACTATTACAAGAGGTATTGAACATGCTTAGGTATTATATTGCTATATTTTTATTAGGTTGTTGCACACTATGTTGGTTAGTTGTATAGATGACTTGTAATCTACTATTTTTGTATTATACATATATTTTATTCTGCAAATGAAATAAACTCTCACATACTATGGTCATTCTGTCTACCTACCTATCATGGCCCTAGCAACAGACATAGACAAATTTATATCAAATTTATATCAGTGGTTTGAGATTCATTGTTCAATAAGAGATGTTTGTTTCAGTCAAAACTCAATTCCATGAATCCTGATATGGAGGAGGGGTAGGGTGGAGTGGAGGAGAAGGGAGGGAGGAGGAGGAGGGAGAGAAGAGGCAGAGGGAGGGGGTGGAGGAGGGAGAGAGGAGGAGGTTGGAGGGGGGCAGAGGGAGGATAAAGGAGGGAGGATGAGGGAGATGGGTGGTGGAAGAGGAGCAGGAAAGGAGAGAGGGAGGGGTGAGGAGGTTGAGGAGTGGAAGGGAGAGGGGTGGTGGAAGACGAAGAGGAAAGGAAAGAGGGAGAGAGGAGGAGGGAGAAGGTGTGGAAGGGAGAGGAGCGGAGGAAGAAGATGAATGGAGAAGGGGAGGGGTAGAGGGTGGGGGAGAGAGGAGGAGGTGGAAGTAGAGGGAGAGGGAGGAGAAGGGATGTGGTGGACGAGGAATGGAGGGTCAAGGGGAGAGGAAGGAGACGGGAGGGAGGAGGAGGACTGAGGGAGAGAGGGACGACGAAGGGGAGGGTAAGGAGGAGGGATAGAGGAGATGAGGAGGGAGGGTGTGGAGGAGGAGAAGGGAGGGGGTTTAAGGGGAGGATTAAAGGAGCATGGGAGGGAGGAGGGAGAGACAACGTGTGGGAGAGAGGAGGATCTGGGAGTAGGGGGAGAGGGAGGAGAAGGGAGGTGGTGGAGTAGGGAGAGAGGAGGAGGAGGAAGAGTGAGGGTCAAGGGGAGAGGGAGGAGAAGGGAGGGAGGAGGAGGAGGTAGAGGGAGGGTGGATTAGAGGGGGAGGAGGGATGAGGTGGCAGAAGGAGAGAGACGAGGAGGAGGAGGCAAAGTGGACAAGAGAGAGAGGATGAAAGGAGGGAGAAGGGAGGGAATTAGAGAGAGGAGGAGGAGGGAAAAGGGTGGGTGGATGAGAGAGGGGGAAGGGAGGTAGTGGAGGAGGGAAAGAGGAGGATCAAGAGGCAGAGTGGAGGAGAGAGGGAGCAGGAGGAAGGGAGAGGGATGGAGGAGGGTGAGAAGAGGAAGGGAAGGGGACAGAGGAGGAGGGAGAGAGGAGGAGGGTAGGGAAGAGAGGAGGAGGAAGAGAGGAGGGAGGGTGGAGGAGAGAGGAGGAGTTAGAGGTGGAGGGAGGGTGGAGGGGAGAGGGGGGAGTGGGGAAGGGAAGAGGAGGAGGGAGGGAATGGGAGAGAGGAGGTGAGGTGGTGGAAGGATGTACAAGAGATGGTGGATAAAAGACGGATGAGGAGGAGGAGGCAAAATGAAGGAGAGAGGGAGGAGGGCTAAGGGGATCAGAATAAGAAGGGAGGGAGAAGGAGGAGAGATGGAGCAGGTGGGGGGAGGGGGAAAGGAGATGTTTGGGAGGATTCATGGAGGAGGGGGGGAGGAAGAAAGGAGGTATCTTGGAAAAGAGGGAGGAGGGGGGAAGGGAGCAGAATATAAAGGAGGTAGGGAGGAAGAGGAGGGTATTTTCTTAAAATGAAGAGTTTCTTTTAGTAATTGCACTTATGAAGTTGTTTGCATGAAAATCCTTGAACCACACTTTAAGTTTTACCTTTTAGAAATGATTCAAATGAGATTACGACATACAAAACATGTATGTTTTAATACCATATATGTTTTATTTGGTCAAACTATCTCTATAAAAAATAGGAGGTTGCACTATCATATTAGGAAGTTATTTCAATTTGTTTGTTTATAACATAGATATATAAGTCCTAATCAATTAAAATTTTCCACCTCTTAACCAATTTCCATTGATATCACCTATGTGATTGATGGGTGGCCATCATTTATTTACAATGATTTTCCACAGTGCTTGTACTATGGAAACACATCCATTACTTATATGAAATGGTAATTATTATTGGTATGAAATTTTTGTAGATGAAATAAACCTTCTTCTTGGTATGGAATTATATATTTAAAATAAACTTTGACTCAACCAATATTTTATTCATTCGTAAATACATGTCATTTCATAGGACAATATGTTTCCAATTCTTTGATTAACCAATGTTATGTTCATTTCAATATATGACATAGACTTGTATGTTTCAAACTAGTATTTTTTTTATTCTTACTTAACTAATGTTAGTTTCAAAAAGTCATAAATTATTTTTGAAAATCCATATTCTTAGCATCTTGAAATCAGTTCAAGTACGCATTTGTTCAAATATATTTTATAATGACATTTAAACATCTAAAACTATGACAATATGACAAAATATAGACTAATAAAAAAATAATTGCATATAAATAAATGAAAGTTTAATCCATAATTTAAAAAATCCCAAGATATAGATTTTCTGACCTAGCCTGGCCCTTTCTAAATATTTTTACCTTGTTACAACTATTAATCTTAAAATATTTTTGTAATTTTGCAAATTGTATTACAAATTCTATATCAATAAATAATAAAAATATATGCATTATAATTTTATTTAAAATATTAAATATATTATTTATATTTTTTTTATAATATGATTTTTATAAACATAATAATTGCTTTTATATATTTTTGTTTTGGCCAATGGAAACCATTTTTATAGAGAGAGTCTACAATGTTTCTTCTTACACTTGCAAAAAAAAAAAAATTAACAATTTGTATTTGAACAAAAATGTATATTCTAAATTTCAATAAATTAAAAAATAATATATAATCTATATTTCAATAAATAAAGATTCTCAATTTTTTCCATTAACTCGAAATTAATAATGGAAAGCACAAATATTATAAATTTGTTCCCATTTTTCTTTATATTATTTCCTTTTTAAAGCTTTATCTTGTTTCTTTATGCTTTATGTTTTTTCCTTTTCAAAGCTTTATATTGTTTCATTTATATTGTTTCCTTTATGCTTTTTTTTAACTATACAATGCCTCATCACATTTTCGACCATTTGTCCGATGAGGTTGCCAAACATCCGACAAGAGTGATCTTGTCTCACCCTTAGACACTTACATGAGTGATATTATTGGTACCTTGTCAACATCAATTAAGGCTCAAAAAAGGGCAAACATTTCACAAACAATATTTAAACTTGACTAAGGTGGATAAGCAACTTCTCATTTTAATCACATAAGCTAAGATGCAATTAACATGATTATAAAGGAAGTTATTTTATATTGTCCAAAATTAATATCATAGAAATAGATGTTTACTACCATGGAAAATATTAATAGGAAAATTGAATATATGAGATGCTCTCTAAATCTAAATAAAAAAATAAAAACAAAAATTATCATACAATGTTAACTCTAATATGAACCATTTTACTGATTAAATATTAATTAATTAAAACACCTAATATTCCTAATAAATGACCTAAATATGTTACATTTTAAGACTTTCTAGAATCACAACACCATAGTCTTATCTCAAAGGATTTAAGTAATTGTAATATGAAATGTGTAATGTCCCTCTTATACACCCCTAAGTAATTTATGTTTGTCAATGTATGCTGTACTCATTCTTTTGTTGAGGAGCTCAAGGCCAAGGCCCTGCCAGTAAAAATGATAAAATTAATACATTCTAAGTTCCTAGTTGTAGGCTTAGGACATGAACACAGCTTAAGGACTGAGGAGATTTACCTTGTTATTGACTTCAACACAAAAGGGTCGATTAGTAAAAGTATATATATAGATGGGGGGTGGGGCATTATTTTATGCATGTATATTATTATATATATAATATGCAAAGAAATGAGCTT
>LPNX010196896.1:14460-40306 GCA_001517045.1 Pseudotsuga menziesii
TTTGAGACAACTTTTTTTTTTTTTTTAATCTCTTTGAAGAAAAGGAAGACAAAGATATTACTATTTCATGGGATCTAGAGGAATATATCTCAACAAATGGACCCTTGATTTCAGTCCAAAAAATGGCATTCCGTTTGTCATCCTGGTTTGGGTCATATTTCCTTTCCTTCCTCTCCATTTCCAGAATGAAGAAACAATGATAGCCATAGGGAATGCCGTGGCAGAATACATTAAGAGGGTTGGGCCCAAACCTGGTCTTCAATATTATGCAGGTACTTGTGTAGAGGTTGATCTTGAAAAGGGCCTTTTGAAATCAATAAACTTAACCCTAGAAACCTCGTCCTATATACAACAGTTCAACTATGAATAGTTGAACTTCAAATGCAAGGTGTGCCACAAATACATGCATTTCTCTAAATCATGTCCAAAGGTGGTATCTGAGCAAACAACTCAAGAACAGAATGACCAATAGTAGTAGCCAAGAAGAAGGACATTTGCAAACAAGTCGGGTGGCACAACCACACAAGAAAAGACCCATATTTAAACATGGGCTTCATCTAATCTGGAGAGTCAAACACAATATTTGTCAGGAAATAATAACAAAGAAAAAGGTCCACAAAGTAACTAGTTTGAGGCTATCGCAAATTCTAAACCAGAATATCAAGAGACACAAATCCAAGTTCCCATCAAAACTGTTCTTGAAGAAGTTTAGGAAGTTATCAAGAACTACCCATCAGATCACCACTCCCTAAACTTCCTCCTCCCTCCCTCAAATGAATCCCCCATTGTGTAGGAAGATGAAGATTCCTCCAAATCCTTCTAAGATGTCCCTATCCAAGAATAATCCCAACATCCCCAAATAAAATTGGTGGGGAGGAAATGGAACAAAAAGAAAAGAGAAACAACAACAAATTGGGACAAGGAGCTTAGTAAAAAAATAATTATAGATCCTTATTTAAAAAAGGAACCTAGAAGAGGAAGAAATCAACGTGTCCAAAATCCCCCTAAGGAAGCTTCACAATAGCCACAATAAATAATGAAAATAGTTTCTTGGAACTACAGGCGATTAGGGAGAAAATATAAGCTCTCGTTGACCAAAGATTTTATAAACTTAGAAAAGTCCCATCTCCTCATGCTTCAAGAAATAAAAATGAAGGATGTTGATGTCCTTCAATCCTTGGAAAATGTACGGAAAAATTCTAAAGGATTAGTTTTCAGCTCTAGAGTAACTTTTGGGAGGCATCTACACACTTGTAATCCTACAATATTAAGGTTAGTAAACTCACACTATAATCAACAGTTGATAATGTCTCATTTTACTCATATCCCTTAAGGTATATTGTATATTTTCACATGCAATATTTACATGCTGATAGTTTTCGATGAAAAATAGGAATGATGGAAGTCTCTTGAAAAGACTCCTCCACGGAAAATTTTAGGTGTGAAATTTAGCCCATGGGCTAATTCTTGACATTTTTTTAACCCAAAAAGATTCATCAATTTCCATTTTTTACTGAATTTATTTTCCCAAATTCCATGGGATAATTTATACTTCCACTAAATATCACCAAAATTGTCCAGAAACTATATAAAACCCTTAGAAATTTGAATCTTTTTAGAAAAAATTCGGCTAACATTTTATGGTTGGAAATTTAAGAATTAGTAAGATTCACCAAAGTCTCTATACTTTAAGAAAATTATGGATCCTTAAAATTCTCCTTACAGTCCCCCCATTGTGGGTTCTCTCGACCATCTCATTTATGCTGGTAATATTAACACAACTTTATCCCAAAATGAGAGGAAAGGAGATTCACAAGTCCATGATTCAGGAAGGGAATTCATGGCGGATCTAATTGTTGTCCTTGAACCGATTGATGTCAAACCAAATGGAGGAAATATCACTTGGAGAAACAAAATGGTTGGCCCAAATCATATAACAACCAGATTAGAAAGCTTCTTGATTGGAAGCTCCTTTTTGGTCTGTTCTTTCTCCCTATCCTCATGTATTCTTCCTTGGTATGGCTTTGAACACCCTCCCATATCCCTTACTTTATCCCCCTAAGGAAATATTGGCCCAATCCCATTATGTTAAAACTATCTTTGGATCCACAATCCTAACTTCCTAACAATCATCTCGAAATCTTGGAACCATGGAATAAATAGAAATCCCTCTTATATCTAGGTCCAAAAAATGAAAAAAAAACAAACGTGCCCTAAAAGATTGGATAAAAACTAATCCTCCATAAATATAAATGAAAAATAAAGAGGAATATAAATCTTTGTTTCTCCTTTAGACTCATATAGAGCAAAGCTAACCTTCCAAAGATTTGTTAATGTATGAAAATGAATCCTTCAAAAAATTCCATAAGCTGAAGAGATTGGAGGAAAAACAATGGAGGTTAAAATGTAGAAGCCTATGGCTGAAGGAGTCGATAGAAATCAAAATTTTTTACAACCATCTAAGACTAGGATCTATAAAAAACACATGAAGCAAACCAAGGACATGGATGGAAACAATATAACAGGTTCCATAAGATAAAAGTCGTAGCCAAGTCATAATATGAATATCTTTATTTTGAAGAATTCACGGTCAACCGTTGACTCAATGGAAAAAATGTTCGATTGCATTCCAAGCCTTAATTTCCTGGGAGGATAACTTAAATATTAAGAAGGAATTTTTTGAGTAAAAATTTGGGAGGTAGTGAGTAGCATGAACCTAGACAAAGCCTCGAGCCTGGTGGTTCATTTCATTCTGCCTTTTCTGTATCTTGAGCATCTCCCAAAAATTTTCTTGGGTCTTGGCAATCATTTGAAGGAAACTTCCAGCTAAGTCCAACAACTTTTTATCTGCTGCCATGATCAATGTGCACCACCGGGTCTCACTGTTCTCACCTGTGAAATGTACCATTGAAATTCTATCAGACCAAGCATAATACAGACATTAAAATTAGTCAGTTAATTACCCAAATGGAATGACAGTCCAAGTCTTATCAAGAAGACTTTCATATTTTTCATGCCTTCCCAACAGGCACACGAGCTAATTCATGTCCATTCTTGGGTAGGGAATTAACTATTCCAGCATTCACAATTTACTTTAAGCAAATACACACATTCCGTTTCAATCATACATGCATTCAACAATCTTTTGTTTTTTTTTTCACGATGCATAATTATATATGTATATATAATTAAAAGGGCAAGAGAGAGCAGCAAGAGTTTTTTCCCTCTTTGTTTTGTTCCATCTTGGAACCCACATCACCACAATGGCTTTTCATGCTCTCAGCCTCTTTCACTTTACCGTGAATGCTGGACCAATATTTCTTGGTCATGACACTTAGTGTCTTTGGTCCATTCTAGACCTCTAAACCATGGAGTCTCTCCACATGGTTTGTCTCAACTGCTAGGAACCTCATGGTCTCACTAGCACCTTTTTCATTGCCGCTCATTCTGAGCTTTCCAAGATAGTCATATGTCCACATGCACCCCTAGGATGCTCTCATAGTCCTCGCTTCCAGCGATACCTATATCCAAACATTGAATATATTCACATGTTTAGTTTATTCTCATCAGTTTTTATCTCTAGATCAAGAGCTTAAAACATTATAACCAATCATATATACATGTATATTCGTAACCAAAATAATCGAATACTTATCTGTATCGTGTGTTTCCTCGTTCGTCCACAGGATCCTGCTTCGCTTTGCAAGCCTTGGGATCGCCTATGGACTTAGATGTTAGGTCAACACGTAGGCTTCTCCTCAACATCAAATAATTAATGTCCAACCAGTACATCCTCATGTCGACTGGGCTTGGAACTTTACCATGACCATTTCCAGGTCTAGGATCTACTATGGATCCCCAGGCATATAACAGCCCAACATACATTTATACCAACATACACTTATATCAACAATAACCCTTACTCCGCAACCCCTCTCAACAACCATTTACCTTTTACTTTTTACCTTTTACCTTTTACCTTAAGGGTGCAACACCCAACTGCATCTATTTAGCCTGACAATACAAGCAATACATGCAACTCATCAGCGTTATTGCTCTAAAACCGTAATCATGTTTCATATCCTTCACTATCAAGTATTGAGACACCAGGAGTGCGTCCACTCCCTAGGGTGTAATCAATATTGAAAACCCTTTCATGACTCAACATCGAAAAAGTGTGCAGTCTCTTCCGGTGTGTGCCATGTAGGCCCTATTCATACTCAAGCAATCGGTCATAATGGATATTAAATCAAAACATGTTTTGCATATGGAATTTAATAATTAAACATGCATATTCTTACCAAGGGTCACATAACACTTATCCATTTTCCGTCGCAGTATGCCATTGATTAAGGAGGAATGGAGGCTTCTTCCCTGAGTTAACAGTCCCTCAGTTTTCCATCCCAAATCCTTTTTGCATTTCACATCCAAACATGTCTTACCGACATAATTTATACCATCTCACTCATGTTATTACCAAACATGCAGTGCAGATGAGACATTTTCAAAATGTCCAATGGCGTTTCACCCGAAACCCATTTCCAAGGGAAAACCTTCCCATGAAGTTTGGCTTCTACAGGCCATCACACATGGTCTTCCTGCAGTGTGTATCCTTGACACATTCATCAAATAGCCAAACAGTCAATCATTACCTGATAATACAATCCAAATTGATTGTTCCATAACCAAGCAATGACATGGGTAATCAAATTCAATAGGAAATTGCAATTCTATCTACTTCAGGAATTGACTTGCTCAATTGTGGGTCTCTTGTAAGCAGCACTACTATGCCCATTATAATTTTATGCTTACTATCGTAACATGAATACCCACTTACCATGCGTCCTCCTGACACAATCTTACACAAGCCAACAATGATTAGTAGTCGTCAGCAATTCTTAAATTCAAAATTCACAATTCAAATTTAACAACCCATTATGCATATCAACTATTTTCACAGCCATGAGACTCTTCTCATAAGGTTGGGCTCTTTCACAGGGTATATTCTGGCATTGGTCAGGGTCTTACCTCTCACTCCCATGCTTGAAATAATCTACCTGAAACCTGAGCTTCAACCATCCAACACAATCTTATGCAAGCCAATAGTGACTGGTAGTTGTCAGCAATTTCTTAAATCCGAAATTCACAATTCAAATTTAACAACCTATTATGCATACCAACTATTTTCACAACCATGAGATTCTTCTCATACATGGTAGATTCTAGCATTGGTCAGGGTATTACCTCTCACTGCCATGCTCGAAATAATCTACCTGAAACATGAGCTTCAATCAACCAAACACTTGGTAAGTACGGATGCATATAACCTTTTCATTGCTACAACCATCACCGAAGCATTTTCAGAATTTATAAAATTCAAATACTTCCAACTGTTAGTCACATCAATATCGTTAAAGCTCATTTACTTCATGCAATCATTATCATACTAACATTGCAAGGTATAGTCATATCATTCATGCAATTAAATGAAATGTTTAGATACTCCTTACTTCACAAGCGTATGATTCATACCACCTTGCTCTTCCATAGAGCATTTCTGGCAGCCAATTGATTATGACTATCTTGCATTCATAACAACCTTTGAAATGGCTCCTGAATTGTCATCAATTCATCATTTCAGTCATTAGTTAGTCCGCATATCACATGCACTCATCTCAATGCATTCATGCAATGCACCACAACATTTGCACCTCTACCTACTTTCCTCAAGCTACTAAGCTCAGCCAATATATACAGGCATGATACCTTTCTATATTCAAACATCCACATGGTATGAGGTCTCTTACCTGTACCAATCCATGGAATTTGTCATAAACAAACTCTTACCTGCATGGGTCTTACTTACACCCTTGACATGACCAATTTGGTTGGTCCTTGCAGGAGATTGCAGAATTTGCTCACCAAATTTTGTTATGGACATGTTGCCTTATCCCTTTCTTCATAGGGTTGCTGGTCACATTCATCAGCATCAGCAACATATTCAGCTAGGTCCATGTCGTCGTTGGTTTTCCACTAATGCCAACACCAATGCAATGATTATCAATAGTGGCTCATTATAAATATATAATCCTCAATATCCTATGTATGCAAGGCATATCCTCATGCATTCAATGCATAAAACTTAGGAAATGTAGTTATAATCAGAAAGACAGGGTTTTAAGGAAACTTCCCCTTTCAAGTCTTTCATCCTGGCATGGAACTACTCTTCCACACAACAGTTGGTTAGCCTTCATGGTCCTTGCTACCTCTGGGCATGCAATTCTCGGATTTGTCCATTTAACAGCAGTGGCTGTCCTTAGCACTTTGCTGCTCCATACTCATATTCTGGTGATTCTCCTTTGTTCCCTGCTGGATAAGCTTTCCAACGCCTATCCACATGCTTCATCCTGACCTCGTGTGTGAAGATCACACTACTTCTAAAATGTCGATTTTCATTAAATCTCTGCAGTTTTACAAACAACTATATTTTGGTCTGGGTGCCAACTTCAGCCATCTGTAGGAGCAAGTCTAGAGATTCTAGAAGAATTTTCTATCGGGCGAAGTCAATGCATACAACAAGGAATACTCAGTAACTTGCGGATCTCATTTTTGATGCACCATTCATCTTTTATGAATTTTGGGTTTGATTAATTTGCCCAAAACACAGAATTTTATTTTCACAAGAACGATTGTCTCAAGGGACAAGCGCCCTCGTTTTTTTTTTTGTAAATCATTGGTTTTCGCGCAATCTGGTGCATAAGATCGCTGCCACTTTCTCATTTTCAGCCCTAAAAATTCACTGAAAAACCGCGGAAAAATTCCACTGAAAATAGTCGAAATTTGTTGGGAAATCCTGCTTGAAAATCTTAAAATTTTCCTTGTGCAGAATTGGCTCTCATTTCCACTAATCCTCCGACATATCGGCTATCAAACAACTACTCCTTCTGCCGCTTGATCGGCTCCACTTTATTCTTTTCATCGGCGAAGTAGTTGCTTTTGCAGCCGCAACGATGGAACGTGATCTTCAATCTTCTTCCGATTAGCGGCACAACCAGATTGGCATCGGCAGACTTTCCACATCGGCAAGCTAGTGCCTTTGGCTTCCTCAACGGCGGCACACCAAAGACGAACTCCTTCCGCCGGCCGTCCCTTTACTTATAGAAATTTTGAACTTAGCTTTCTTCATGGCGTCGGAGGTCAGACGACTTTTCCGTCGGGTGTGTAGTCGTTTATACTTCTGCAACTACGGATGCTCGAAGAGCTATTTTCTTCTGACGGACACTTAGACAAGTTTCCGCGACTTTCTTCTGTCTGTTGGTGAACTACTCCCTTCGAAAGCCGCAATGGCGAACTATCAAACGCTAAACTCTTCCTCGGGGTCGGCAGTATTTCCACATCAAAAGACTTAGTTGTTTCTCCACCCACAACGGCGGGCGCTCGAACACCTAAATTCTTCCGATGAACTTCGAACACTTAGCCAAATTTCCCACGATTTTTCCTTCAAGCTGTTCTCGTTGGGCGTGCTTCTACCTCGCTCTCCTGCCATATTGGAAGCCAGTTCCGCTAACTTTTCCGCCACAGCAGAAGTCAATTCCGCTTAGTGCTCCGACGAGCCGACCGTTCCAACACTTAGAAGAAAAATTTGAATTTCCATCCAACGGTTCCCATCGGGTATACTTCCGCCAAGTGCTTCCGCTACAGTGGAAGTCTTTCTCACTAAGTGTTCTGATGAACTGAACAGACAGTTCAAACACTTAGGCAAATTTTTGAAGTTTTGCTGTCATCAAATTCTGATCCTTGCTGGGGAGAAGGAAATTCTTCTTCTGTCACTGCACCTTGGTGGTCCATTCAGGCCCACGCTGCAACATTAGCTTTGATACCACTCTATCACGTCCCTGACCCTCCGAGCGGCGAAGAGGACGCGACGAACACCACAATAACCGGGCAAACAGCCCCATGAACATAAATAGGGATAAATCAATGCTGAAATTAAGAACTTAACATGATACATAGCAGGAACGCCAAACATACAAGCATACACAGATGCATAATTCCTTAAAACATTCAGTGGAAGCAAACATATATATTCATACAATTCTAGCATTCACAAGTTCATCATGATTCATGAAACAATATATTAATTGCAGAGATGAAATAGCAACAATACTTATCTTTTGATAAAGAATTCACCCCGCAACCAGCTACATCGCTGCAACGTTCCACCCAACCATAGGCCAGCGTGCTCATCATCTCTCAGCAATGCTGCCACCCTCGAGTTGGGCATGATTCCTCCAAGGATAAGGGTCATTGCAGGCTTACACATAGCCAAGGGACACAATCAGCCACCCAACACAGCTGGGTTTATTAGGCCATCAACAAACCGGCCAAGCTAGCACAATCCAAGGACCCACCATTGCACACCCTCAACAAAACAAGAGGTTCACAGCTCTGTGACGAAGGCAAGACAACTGGGGATAGTCCCAAACCAAAGATGAACCACAGCTCAAGCCCACAAGGCAACGCAGAGTTGTTCTTGGCCCTGGCATGGCCAAAACAACTCAAGAACAACCCAAAACCAGGGTGCATCAACAACCACAGACTCCAAATGAATGGTGGCAACAATCCACAGCCAACAATGGATAAGTTAGACTCCCAGCATAACCATGGGAAACTCAGCCAACGGATGTGGCAATAAACATCCAACCATTCCTAGCACATAATTACTCCATGTAGTCGCTGAAGAAACTACACAGACCGGAAATGGGGAAAGAGGACAAACTCATAGCTTGTGCATAAAGGAGGAGAAAGACATAGCCCAGGAAAACATGGAAGAAACACACATGCAGTCCACAATGGAAGAAGAAAATCGGGCTCTCAATGGCATCCGAAAATCGTGAGAAAACAACAGCAACTCAAATCGTGGGTTAAAACCACGGCTATGTCACATGCACAACAGGATCGTGCCCTCGAGGCCGCTCTTCCTTCTTGTTGCATGCACAAAACCAAAAGAAGAACCCCCGACCAACATGTGAGGAAAATGAATCGACCTCCTGCTGCGCGCGGATGGATAGACCAACGTGAGGGATGAACAGACCACAATCGTGAAGGTAAGACCATGCGTGAGAGTGAACCGACCAGGGAGAGTGGAGTGAATGCAGTCATGGGTGGAGTGGGCGTGTGGGCAAGGACAGACAGTCCTGCCACACCCACCACAATAACTGCCTCAACTAACAAAACAAAGCATTAAAGAGGTTGGATGAGACAAGCAAGATGGCAACCCAACAAGGTGGTAACACATGGGTTTCCCCTCATAGACCAAGGTTTGACATCCCCCCCACCCTTATCCTTTGGAATCATGCCCTTTTTATTTTAATGTTGCACTGCCGTAGCTGGTTGTGGGTTTATTTTATTTGATGTGCGTATTTACATGATGCCATACTATAATGTGCCAAATAGCACAATATACCATCGGCAACTACCCCATTGCCGAAACATACACAACCAAATCGATAGTGGGGCTTTTGCCTTTAGCTCCTCACCACGATTAATTACATTATATACATCATGCAAACGGGGTCAAAACCGGGGTGTTACAAACACTATCCAACACATAGTTGGGTACCTTCTAGTTTAAATGTACAGATTAAAAGAGAAAGCTTCACTTAAAATTTAAACATATATTCCCTGACCATTATTTAAACCATATTTGAAAGGGAAATGAATGGGATACCATACATGTATGGGATACCGTTATTTAAACATACGCCGAGGGAGACTAATGGCAACTTACAGACTCAAATAACCCAATTCTTGTCGTTTTTTGTCGACATATTTAGCAGCTAATATATTAAATTGTATTAACTATCTCATGATAACCTTTGATGTCACATCTCAAAATAAGATGATGTTGGGAAATACAAATCTATAAGCATTCTTAAATTGCTCATGGGATTCAATTGAATTAAAAATTGTTAGCTTGAAAGAAACATGGTGATGTTGGTAGCATTCTCTTTCAATTGGGAATCAATTTCAATCCTTTTGTCCAAAAGGTACTGGTTGTCAAGGTCATGATTTTAAAAAGTTGTAATTTTAAACTTTTGGGTGATACTGAGAGCACTACTTTGTTATTAAGGAGTCAATTTTTAAGGTTTTTGTTTGCAACTTCATGAGGAATTAAGGTCATGGTGGAAAACAATTGTATATTTAACATCGAAAAAAACATCGGTTACGAATAGCACCACTTTTTGTTCAAGGGTTGATTTTTAAGTTTTTGACCTAAAAATATGGGTTTTAGAGCTAGAGTTTCATTTTGGGGTCATAGTCCTCGTCAAGTTGGGAACTATGTTAATAATGAGCCAACTAATAAAGAACTTAATTATGCTCTCTAAGAAGGTTATGACAAGATGGTGGTAGAATTTAATCGTTTTGGTAAATTCTTAATTTTGTCTTCATCTCTAAACATATATGACTTGCACTACTATAAGTGTGAGAATCAATTAAGGAATTGATAATTTGTTTATTTAATTGTTTTCTTAGATATTGATGACAATGCACGTTCTAGTGATAGACCATGAGAATTTTGATTCATTGTCCTTTTTTTATACGTCTAGATACTCTAGTATTATTGTAGATAAGGTTGGTGTTTCCTTAGGGTGGTAGTGGATCACTTGTTATAGGGAAAATTCTAAGAACTTAACTATTCCCTCGACAAGAGTATGGAAACATGGTGGCATAATTTGATCGTCAACCTTGATTAAATTTTTTCATTTTATCTTCATTTTATAACTTATATGACCTGTACTATGTTTTTTTCCAAGGAACAACCTTACAGAAAATCATCCAAGTACTATTCCATGAATCATGCATGGTAAACAGGAGAAACTGTTACTACAAAGATTAATTTGAGGGGATCAAGAGAGTCAAACCTATGACCTCCCCAAATATGTTTGATGTTTGTCTCATGAGTACTTGGTTTATCCCTCAAAAGGATGACTTATACTATAGTTTTGGCTAAGAATACGCAGTAATTGTTAATGGAATCTTGTGGAGAGCCCGCGGTTGGTAATCGTTCATTGTCAACGTTTCGAGCCATCATTGGCTCATCTTCAGGACATTATCAATGCTTGATACTATGTTATACTATCTCCAGGACTTATACTATGTTATAAAAATGAGAATAGATAAATTTGTCATGGATCATGAGACTCATGATTACGATTATTTTTTTTTAAGAAAAAAAAACTATTACTTTTATTGACTTAAATGTCGTGGATTTACTTGTACCGTTGATAAAAAGAACATAACAGAGTACACATAATTGGTAGTCATCTTGGATTGTGTATTTTCCCCTCTGTAGAAAGAAGTGGGGTACGCTAGGTGAGGAGTTTTTGTTTCCTACCCAGATTCCTTGAAGTACTTCCGTAAATCCATTAAAAATTTAACAAGGAGTCATTTTCAAAAGCAATAAAGTTTCCAATTTAGTTAACGTCATATTAGGCAAATTCCATGGTAAATACTTCTGTGCTTTTTCTTTAGTATTTTCTTTCATGTTTTTTTTTGTTCTTTCTTAGAAGGGCGTGACCCATTCTTGGAAGTCTATCCCAACATCCAATATTTGTTGTACCTTCATCCATGTTACTAAGGGGAGGGGAAGGATGGTCCTTAAGTGTTGGATTTGTTTCCTTAGGGATATAAGGAAATAATGTTCCTCTATGTCTACAATGTTTTGTCCTCTTTTTCTATGCATTTGGGCTTGGAGAGTGCGTGGGGTGGGATAGGAATGTTATGCTTGTGCTAAGTGAGGATTTTTCTATATTGGTGGCCATCATATAGGGATAGGTCACTTAAGACTAGTTTTACTAGTTGATGTTGGGATGGCATTGAGTGTTTTTTACTTCTAGAACAATGTTTAGCAAAGAAGGCGATTGCTTCTCTCCCTTTGTTACTTCGATGGGGAATTTGAGTGTTGATTTTTTGAGACTAAAGGGGATGACGGGGAGCTCTTTGCAAAAGGTCTTTCTTTTCTAATTAAATAATGATGCTTTGATTCCCCTATCCATAAGGTTGGTGTTTTCTATGTTTTTGTGTTGCCAAGGGATTTTTCCAACCTTGGGGCAATGTGCTCCAACATACCCATGATGAAAACATGATTTGCAATGAAATGCCAAAGGTTCATAGTACAAAGGGTCAAACAAGGTGTAATCTTTTCCCAATTAAGTTTGACCTTCAAAGACAATGCTTGTGGAGAGTTCAATTTCGATGAAAAATTTGTGTGTTTGTGGTGATATGCCTCTACTTGGAATGAAACTTGCCAAGAAAATTTTGAATTACTTTAAGAGATTCAAAACTACAAATTGGAGAAGAAGGTGAGGAAGTATTACCCATACTAGAGTTGTGGAGAGAAAGTCCACGGAGGGATTAAATTTTGGGGTTTGGTGTTTCATGCACAAGCCAACACGTCCCCAAAACCATGGCTACATGTTAAGGATGAGATCTAGATATTTCACTAAGTCAAACACCACCACAAAAAACCTTATGCTACATGGGTAAGGTATGCATCTTCTTGGATTTTTGACTTCCAAGCTACTAAAATCCAATTTTGAAGATTTGCTAACTTTGGCCAGAAGTCGTTGAATGTGCAAATTAGTTAGTGATGACATAGGAAATTGGTTTGGATTATTTCATATTCATCTATTGTTATGGAGGGTACTATAAATTCTTTGATGAGTTGGATACCTTACTAAGGGGATGGATGAGATACTGAAGAAACAAGTTTCCCAATCAATAGGGTGTCCTTGAATGGCATGGCTTGAGAATGTCCCAAAGGAGTTGATGCATTGGGACTGAGAGGTATTAGAGTGTAGAGGTAGAAATCATAAAGGAGGGTAGTTTCCAATTTCAAAGGGGGGAAAAGGAAAGTTGAGAGTAGAGGTTGAAGGAGCCTCGAAGGCTTCCATTTAGGCTACTATGGTGAAAGAGGTTGAGGTGAATAATTAAGGGAGACCAAGGTTGAAGGATAGTACACTATGTAAGGAATAGCTTGGCAAATATGTGGAAGCATAAAATCCACATTTGTAGGCATGATCCCCAAAGAATCCAACCCCTTATCCTTTTTCATATTCCATCCCATTTGACTCTCCAACGTCTCCAGCAAACCAATCTCTAAAGTGATCACCAACCGCCTCAAAACCCTTCTCACCTTACCCATCTCCCTCAATCAAAGAAGCTTCATTGAAAAAAGGAATGGTAATCAAATTATATATGGAAAATTCCTTCGATAGAGTCCATCATAGTTTGTTGTTAGTTGTCATGGTCAGATTCAACTTTGATGAGAACATCATTGCTTGGATTTCCTCTTGGATTCAAAATCCTTAGATGCCACCCTAGTCAATGGAAAGATTTCCTCCTTTTTCCATATCTACATAAGCCTTGGCCAAGGATGTCCTCTCTTCCCCATTCTATATATCTTCATGGATAAAACCGTGAATAAAGCTCTTTGACATGGAACGACTCAACAAGCACATTTCGAGACTAAAAATTACTCAAAGATCTAGAACGATCAATAATTCTCACTTTGTTAATTGGAGGATCAATAATTCTCAAAAATGTAATGCCCTTCAAGCAAATAATAGAGGATTATACCTCATTCTCAAGGGGTTTTATCACGAAGGAGAAAACCCAAATTTATACTTGGAACATAAAAGAGATAACTGTTGCTCTATTAGCTAATATAATCCACTACCTCCTTGTTGGAAAATGGTCATCCTTTGTGACCCTATTAGCGTCGAAGTCACCTTGGCTTCTGCTGATGGACAAGATAAACTCCAAATTTTCTAGCTGGGGATCATAATGGGCCAACCCAGCTGGGAGATTGATCTTAATTAAATCCATGCTTTTTTCCATCCCTATATTTCAATTTTCTTCCCCGCTTTCCCCTTCGCATATCAAATATTCTATTGCTTAAACAATATGGAAGTTTCTTTGGTAAGGTGGTAAATCCAATTCAAAAAATATCATCTGGTTCACTGGAACATAGTTAGCACCTAGAAAGGGCATGGCGGCTTGGGAATCAAAGATGCATCTCTATCTAATCTGCTCCCCATAGTCAAAATTTATGGCGACTCCTAACCAGAAAGTAGACTAATGGAAAAAAGTTATCCTCAAAAAATAGGCCATGATCCCTATACTTAATGACACTTCTTCGTTAAGGTCAAGTAGGTAGATGGTTTAGGTCTACTAGGCTAGGAAACTCTAAACATCCTTACATGTTGGATTTCCCTTGAATAACGTGGTAGTTCTTAAGTACTTGATGAAAATGCAGAAATTCAAAATTTCATTTAATCACTTATAAATAAGTATGATGAGAACAATATTTTTCTCGAGTTGCTTTAACTCGGAAGTTATTAAATTTTTTTTAGTAACCCCTAGCGCTTACCAGAGCCCATACTCAATGCTTTAACAGGGAGTTACAACCTAGTGCAATTTTGGAGTTGTTCGCTCAACACTAATGCTAGTATGTACTTGTATGATACACCTAGGGATATAATGGCCAAGGATCTGATGCTTTAGAGCTTATGCTCAACATCAACATGGAAGGCTGCATGGCTTATGCCCAACACTTCCAAATCTTATCTTTTCATGTGTTCCAGAGCTTCTTGCTCAAAACAAATGTAAGTACTCACATGCTCTAGAGCTTCTTGCTCAAGACAAATCATTAATCATTCAAGTGCTCCAGGGCTCCTTGCTCAACACAAATCATCAATCACCCATGTGCTACATAGCTCCTCGCTCAACACAAATAATCAATCACTGATGTCCTCATCTCAATATATATAAAAATAAAACATCAAGATAATCATCATATTCAATAGGCCCATGCCTATAAGTGTTAGGTCCAAAATTCGGGATATTACACTCAGATCATTTAGATCACTCTCACAACTCTCAAGGTCAGAGGAGGAGAGGCATGAGATGGACCAATAAGTCCAATGTTTAGTGTAACTATTGCAAGAAGTATGGCCACTATGAACAAAAATGCAGAAAGAAGTTAGATGAGCAGAACAGTAACCAGAACAATAGTAGAGCCATTGTATCTAAAGAAGAAGAAGGCTCATCAAAGGTGACATTTTTACATCTAATCAAGCAACTGAAGAACACTGCATCACATAGCTGTGGGTACTAGATAGCAGTTGCAACAATCACATGACAGGTAACAGTCACAATATTCGGTTTGGATTCCTCTGTTGTCATGAATATCAAGCTAGGATATGAATTTTTGGTTCCATCAAAAGGAAAAGGTACTATCCCTTTTCTTACAAAGCAAAATGAAAAGAAGTTTATTCACGAGGTGTTTTATGTACCTCGTTTGAATGTAAATTTGATCAGTATAGGTCAATTACTTCAGAACAATTATGATATTAGGTTTTATGATACATACTGTAGTATTTATGATAAACCTCCTAGTAAGAGACTCATAGCCAAATTTGAAATCACCAATAATAAAATATTTCCCCTTTTTCAGGAGTGCCAAAATTCCACAGTCTGTAGTGCATACAGTTTCTAGTCTAGATGAATCCTGGTTATGGCATTGCAGATTTGGTTATATTACTTTTAAGAGTCTCAATATCCTGCACAAACAGTCAATGGTCAAAGGGTTACCGGTTATTCATGAACAATCCAACACCCATGAAGATTATATGACTTGTGAACATCAAAGGGGCAGTTTACCAACTTCCACATCTCAAGCCAAAGAACATCTTGAGTTAGTTCATACATACCTATGGGGACCCATGCAAACCCAATCCATAGGAGGTAGTTTTTATTTTCTAACCTTTATTGATGATTTTAGCACGAAAACATGGATTTATTTCCTTAGGAACAAATCAGAGACCTTCTTGAAGTTTAAAGAGTTCAAGGCTCTCACTGGTTATAGTGAAGAAATTTTCACTTGTTACAGTGAAGACACAAGGCGTATAAGCTGTATAATAATGTCACCAAAAAGGTTGTGGTGAGAAGAGACATAAAATTCATTAAAGACAAATACTAGAGTGATCCTTTAGACATACAACAAGAAGAAAGATCAGATCTGCCAGATCTACCTATTAGACTTCCAAGATTAGAAGTACAACAGCAAGAAGCAACATCAAAGAATCCACCACAGCACCAGAAAACCAGAAGATTGAGAGAGTTATATTAACATACTCGAGTTCTTGAAGAGCAACTTCAGTATGCTTTATTTTCTTGTCATCCCACATCTTTTAATAAAGGAGTGAAGGATGCACAGTGGGTAAAAGCCATGAGCGAAGAGATTGATGCAATAGAGAAAAACAAGACTTGGGATCTTGTTGACATCTCTACATAAAAAACTAATATTGGAGTCAAATGGGTCTATAAAACCAAACTGAATGAAAAAGGAGAACTTGAAAAATACAAGGCAAGGAAGGTTGCCAAAGGATATGCGCAAAAGTATGGTGTAAATTATGATGAAACCTTTTCTCTTGTAGCAAGGATGGATACCATCAGAGTTGTACTTTCCATTGAAGCACAAAATCAATGGCCTATGTATCAAATGGATGTGAAATCTGTCTTTCTTAGTGGCATTCTTGAAGAAGAATTTTATGTATAACAGTCACCTGCTTATACTATCAAAGGTCATGAACACAATGTGTTTAAACTGAAAACTGCCTTGTATGGTCTATAATAAGCTCCATGATCTTGGTAAAATAGGATTGACTCCTACCTCATCAACAATGGTTTCAACAGAAGCGACAATGATCCCAATCTCTATGTGAAATAAAGCAAGGTAAAATGTTGCTGACAGGATTTACACTATTAATTTGATGCTTGAAGATTTCAGGACAGTCATGAAAAAAGAGTTTGAAATGGCTCATCTAGGATTGATGAAGTACTTCCTTGGCCTGGAAGTTATTCAAGCTTATAGGTATTTTTATCTGCCATCATAAGTGAAGCAGTAAAAGCTTCTTTAACGTTCATAAATTCTCTAAAATTTCCATAGGTAATCTGAATCCCACATGTTGGTAAGTAATAATAAAATGGATAATAGATAAGATGATGAATTACATATGAGGGTCTGTTATTTATATATTGGTGAAATACCCTTTCATTAATAGTCATGTCTTTTCGTAAAGACATTATTAATTATTATTATTTATTTTATATATATATGTTTATTATTATTGTTGTTGTTGTTGTTGTTGTTGTTTGTTGTTATTATTTAAGTTTGTTACATTGCCACTCCCTTAGAAAGGCTTTGTCCTCAAAGCCTTATAATGTTTCTGCATCATCTTGTGTGTTGTCACAGCTGATGAAACGTGTCGATATGAACTACTAAGAGTTGAGCACAACTTTTGATATGTGGATGAATCAATCCATCCCAAATTGATTTGTTGTGTACTCTTAGCATTCTGTACTGATCTATCGTTAGGAGATTTGATCACATTGATATCGTTATCTTTCGACATTTCCCAGTTTTTAGAATATCTGTTTTTATGGTTGGGGTGTCGATATGGAATTTTCACAATGTCATTGTCTTTTACGAGCTCCATTTTTTTAGCATTGATCTGAGTAGAAAGTTGTGTTTTCGTCTCTTGAGTTTTTAAAGCTTCGTTATGTATCTTTTTCGACTTGTTTTCTAACTGCATGTTATCATTTTGAAACTTCTTAATCACTTCTACATGTGATTTTCTGTCATCTTCAGACTTATTAAGTTGTTCCTTAAGATCTTCATTATGCCTTCTGATACAATGATTTTCTTCATGTTTGTCTAGAAGTTTTCCTTCAATGTCTTTCGTAGATTGTTCTGTCTTCCGACTACTTTTCAACTTCTTAATTTTTGTGACTAGTGTCTTGTTATGATTACCTAATCTGAAAATTTCTTCGGAATGGCTTGATAAAATCTTGTTGACTTTTGTCAGTTCTAACTTACATGTCTTCTTATTGTCATCATACTATTGCTGGAGTTTTTCATTTTGTTGTTTATGAAGACATAACTCTGCTCCTTGATTTTCTAACCTCATCCGGACTTGCGCCAATTCAGCATCTTTTTCAATGATAAGTCTGTTTAGATTCTTTATTTCTTCTTCTAATTCATTATCGCATCCATATGGTGATTTGTCGTCATTTTTTGATTTTTTGATATGGTCTTCTAGGTTTTGATTATGAATTTTTAAACATGATATTTCTTTATCCTGATCAAATAACATTTTCTTATTATCTCTTATGGTTCGTTCTAGCTGTCGATTCTGATTCCATAAGCGGTGATTCTCATCGTCTTTCCACTCTTTCAACCACTTTTTTGTCTCAACCTTAGCTTGTATACTTTTATTGATCGCCTTGTATTGTTCTAACTCATCCACTTTTGTTTGTAGCTGTGCTTTCATTTTCGAATATGTAGTAGCCATTGTTTGTGACTATGTTTCTACTTCACTTTTGTCTTCGTTTCTTCTAGAAAGGTAGATACAAAAGCTTTAATAATTCTTAATATGTCTCTTTTGAAAAAAAAATTTTCGACTATTTCTTGTTAGGTCAAATAACCTTTCTTTTTTCTAAAAATAATTATTTTTTTAATAAAATAATAATAATTATTGTTATTATTATTTTTAAACTTAAGTTACATAAATAATATGTAACCTTCCAAATTCTAGTCCTTGACTTTTATTTTTTCCAATACTTTGTAAAATGCAAGTAGATTGGGTGGTTGGGGGGAGTAAGTGTTACTTTCCCCACCTAGGTTCAAATCCCACTTGCTTCTTTGTAGTTATTATTATGCACTTTTTACTTTTATCTTTTCTGTTTTAACCTTTTTTTTTTCTTTCCCTTTTTTTTTCTCTCGTTCTTTTAGTTTTTTTTTTGCTTTTACTTTTTTCTTCACCTTTTTTTTTAAACCGTCTTTTTTTGGGGGGAGTTACTTTTACCATTTTTTTTTTATTTTTTTAAGGACAAACTCCTATTTTTTTGGGAAACCCAAAAATTCCAGGAAACCTGGGTAATGGCTAAAAGCCAAAAATATGGCCAAAGGCCGGGATCTAGCCAACGAGGCTCTGATACCACTTGAAGCAGTAAAAGCTTCTTTAACGTTCGTAAATTCTCTAACATTCCCATAGGTAATCTGAATCCCACATGTTGGTAAGTAATAATAAAATGGATAATAGATAAGATGATGAATTACATATGAGGGTCTGTTATTTATATATTGGTGAAATACCCTTTCATTAATAGTCATGTCTTTTCGTAAAGACATTATTAATTATTATTATTTATTTTATATATATATGTTTATTATTATTATTATCATTATTGTTGTTGTTGTTTGTTGTTATTATTTAAGTTTGTTACAATAAGTATGCTACTAATATTTTTGCAGAGATTCAGAATGGATAAATGTAAACTAGCATAAACCCTCATAGCTCTTGGCACCAAGTTAACCAAGAATGATGATGAACCAACAGTAAATGGCACACTCTATAAACAAATGGTAGGGAGTTTAATGTACTTGACTGCAACTAGACCTTATTTGATGTATGCTGTCAGCCTTATTTCCATATTTATGGAATCTCCCAAAGACTCTAGCTAGAAAGTTGGAAAAAGGATTCTAGGATATGTTGGAGGCACACTTGGATATGGCCTGTAGTACACTCATACACCAAACAATACTCTCACCAGGTACACTGACGGTGATTTTGCATGTAGTATTGATGATAGGAAAAGCACATCTGCTTTCCATTTGGGTACAAATATGATGTCTTGGGCATCTCAGAAACAACCCAATGTAAGCATGTCTCCTGCAGAAGCAGAATATGTAGTAGCCACCACATCAGCTTGCCATGCAGTATGGCTAAAAAGACTTTTAAAGTATATGGGACACACTGAAAAGGATCCCACTTCTATTTTATGTGATAATAGCTTTGCAATACAATTGTCTAAACATAATGTATTTCATAGGAAAAACAAACACATTGAGACTCACTATCATGTATTTCATAGGAAAAGAAAACACATTGACACTAGCTATCATTTCATTCATGAGTTAGTCAATGATGGACAAATTTCGTTATTGTTTTGTTGCTCTAAGGAGCACTTGTCTCACTTGTTCACCAAACCATTAGGAACAACTACATTTGAACATCAGAGAGAGGGGTGGGTTGAAATATGTAATCTCAACGGTTAAATAACTCACTTAGTTAGTTACCCATGGTATTTTCTCACCTATGGTATTCTCCCATAGTATTGTCATTTGTATTTACTATTTAATGCTCAGTCTGAGCCTACAATCAATCTCCCATAGCGCTTCTATCTGTTTCATTGTTTTCTTTAGCATGGTATGAGAGGTTACTACATGATCCTAGGGTAAGCCTTTCCAGGAAGTGGAAAACACTCAGACTCCGAAGCCACTTAGAAGCTGCATACCTCCTGACTTAGGGCACGTTGTCTAATTTTTATATATATATTTTTCAGTTCTGCACTGTGGGATGCCTTTTCCCTAACCCATTTGTGATTTATAGTTTAAAAGAAAACGTGGAGTTCTTCCACCTCCAGCTGTTTTTTTTCGCATAGTCGCAGATCTGATCAACGGCAGTACTTGAACACACACAGCTGATCAGTTTTTTTTTTCTTACTTGACAGGATCAGTTAGGTAGTTAGGCATGGTATTTTTTCACCTATGGTATTCTCCCATCTTATATTGTTATTCTGTATTTTCTATTTAAAGCTCAATGAGAAGTGGACAATCAATCAGCCTAGTGCTTCAGTCAGTAAAGACATGCAATACTTCCCTACTGAGTTCTCTACTTTTTTGGGTTGATAATGTGAACAGTCACTGATATTAGATTTCTGAAAAAATTATTTGCTGTGTTTAAATTGTGATATGTATTCTTATTATCGAAATCCAGCTACGACGCCAGAATTTAATTCTAAGCTCTCAGAACGCTGTATAGATGGGTTAGACGCTACATGTGCCAACGACAACAACAACTATAATACCTTGGAGGATTGAATTGCAGGCGGTCTCAATAACCTGTGAGTTTCAAAGCCATTCTGTTTAGATATAGATAACATTAACATGTTAGTTTCAAAGCAATTCTATATAGTATTATACACTAATATTATCTTACTTTTTTATTGTTCAATTGGGTATACGTTATGGCTTAGAACTACTGTAACGTGATGTAATATGCAGACACCCAAGTGAAGAAGGAAAAACTAAGATAATAATAGAGAATGAATTATACTATACGGAACGACTTTGAAACTTACAGGTTTATGATATCTGTATCGACACAGAATGGCTTTAAAACCCACAGGTTTATGATGTCTGTATCGACACATAGTGTGGGGCTCTGAGTGAGACCACCTGCAATTCAATCGATTTCTTCAATGCAAAATACCCAACAACGCCTTTCGTTTTCTTGGATCGTCCGAGGTATATAGCTGTAGTTGGCCCATGCAGCCCCTAACCCACCATTTCGAGAATCTCGTCATCCATTCATAGTAATATTCTCCCTTCTCCTGTTCAGTTCATGCAGTAAGGACATGCAAGTATCCAAATAGTTCTCTACTAAATTGGTATACAAATAGTTCTCTACTAATTTCTTTTGGGTTGATAATGTGAACAATTCGACTTCATATTATGTTTCTGAAAGAATTATTTGCTGTGTTTAAATTGTGATATGTATTCTTATTATCGAAATCCTGCCACGCCAGAATTTTTTCGTAAGCTCTCAGAATGCTGTACAGGTGGGTTAAATGCTACATGGGCCAACAACAACTATAATACCTTGGAGGATTGAAGAAAACGAAAGGCGCTGTGCCTTTTGCATTGAATTCGATTGAGTTGCAGGCGGTCTCTCTCAGATTCCAGGCGATATAGATATCATTAACCTGTGAGTTTCAAAGCCATTCTGTATAGTATCATCCACTAGTATATCTTACTTTTTAATTGTTGAATTGGGTATGGGTTATGGCTTAGAGCTACTCTAACATGATGTAATAAACGCAAGCCTTGTGCAATTCTTGGGGCTTGATAACATTTGTGTATACGTTATGTCATGTGAAGTTGGTTGTGGTTTGGCTAACTGGAAAGTGGTCATTGGGCAGTATGATGAAAGACTTTAAAGAGGAGGCCATAGAGGATTCAACAGACAAATACTATGTCCAGTTCAAAGGACCAGTTAGACTTCCATTGTTTTTCTTTCTTTCTTTGTTGGATATGAAAGGAGTATGTTAGTGACACATGAGAAATGCCATAATAATAATTTAGTAAATTATAAAGTAAGGAAATGAGGAGACTACATACAGTGAACAGGGAGATTTCAAGCAACAGAGCGTCAAACAGAGCATCTACAATTTACTAAATTGTTATTCTGGCATTTCTCATCGTCACTAACATAATCCTCTCATAACCCATAAGAGAAAGAAAGAAAAAGACTGGAAGTATAACTTACTGGTGAACTGGACATAGGATTTGTGAATTGAATCCCCTATGGTCTCCACTTTAATGTCTTTCCTCATACTGCCCAATGACATGGACATTTCTGGTAGCCAAAGCACAACCAAATTCATATGTTACCGTGTAGAAAAATGTTATCAAGAATTGCACAAGGCTTTGCGTTTATCAAGAATGGAAAAACTAAGATAATATTAGCTCTAACCTTTAATAGACACCCAATTGAACAAGGAAAAACTAAGATAATATTACTACTTTTTCCTGATTCAAAATCTAAATGTTCATTTAAAAATGACTAGTTGTCCTGATGATGATTCTTGATTCGGAATTGAAACGTCCACTTAAAAATGACTACTACCGAATTTAAAAAAAAACCCTAAATTAACCTAACTGACCGCAAAGACTTACATACTGAAAAAGACAATATTAGGGAATGAATGGTAGTATTATACGGAATGCCTTTGAAACTCACAGCATCGTCATTTCTGTATCCCTGCAGTTGCCTGGAGGACACATAGTGTAGGGCTCTGAGCGGGACCGCCTGCAATTCAATTGAATTCTTCAATGCAAAATAGCCAACAACGCCTTTTGTTTTATTCGATCGTGCGAGGTATTATAGCTGTTGTTGGTCCGTGCAGCCCCTAACCCACCATTTCGATAATAAATGATCTTGGTAGCATATTTATAAACACATTGGGGAGATGAGATTATAAACGGCGAAGAGACGGAAAAATTCGCAAGCAATGTGATGCGAATTCAAACGGTCCGAATTCTAACCATGAAATTATAAACGAAGAGACGGAAGAATCCGAAAGCGATGCGAGGTGAATTCAAACTGTCCGAATACGTATTAGGGTTACGTTTGAAAAGTAAATACAAATACTCCATTAAAAAAATGAAATGAGCCGTGGCCAGAGTCACATTTGGTCAATTTGGGGATAATCTCGTCATCCATTCACAGTAATACTAAATGTTGTTGAAAATTGATAATCGTTTGCACGGGTTTGTTTTAATTTCTATCCTCATAAGCAATTGGTAATTATTCATAATCAGAATCGTTCAATTTTAATACTTCATAATTGTTCTCGTTCAAGAGTAGGCAGAGGGTAGCAATGTTCCTGAAAATTGATAATCTTTTAATACTTCGTTGTGGTCTCGGAGAAATGAACCTCTATGTGAGTATTTCAACTTCATTAGGAATAGAAGAATATTCACATTATTCAGCCTTCTGAGTCACCTTCCCTGAGTTTTCAGTCCCATCCATTAATTCATGAGAATCCGTTGGAATCGTTTCTAATTCTTGGTTTATGGGACGGAGAACCTCCTAAGTCCTAGGTTTTTTCGGAAGGCTTCTCTATATTGCTTTCTTCATCAATTTCATGGTTGACTTCTACCCTTTTAGATTCCCTATCTTTTTCTTTCTGTAACCTGATATGATCTGCTTTTTTTCTTTTTCTTTCTGTGACATCATATGATCTGCTTCTCTTCTTTTTCAGATTCACTATCTCATGGCCATAGGGTTTATTCTAGTGACCAGTTGAACCCATGATTGATGCCTCTGTTGTAACTTCCATTGTATTATCACTTTAATGAGACCATGATTGGTAAGAGAACTTTGGGGGCACTTGGCCTTTCTGACATAATGTGCCATGTGTTGGAGAGAATTAAGAAATAAGGTAGAGAAGGAGGCAAGGCTAGAGGGTAAGGAGGCTAAGAGTAAGGAGGCTAGGGGTGTATGCACAAAGTAGGACTAGGGGTGCCAGGATTAGTTCCTCCCTGTAGTGGATCAATGAAGAGGACATTGGCTCTAAATTTGATTTTGACTGCATGTTTACTAATATACCATGGCAGAGGTGAGATAATAAAAAAATCGTAGGTATAAATAACTTCTCCCATTGCTAAGAAATATTCTTTTGTACTTGGAAGACATGTTATGATTTCCTCAAACATTTCAATTCTCATCTCCCCAACTTCTGAATAGTCTTGCATCAAATTTTGTGCAAATTGTAATGCAACCTCCTCATTAAACCCGGTCAATCTTTCAAAATACAAAGTCCAGGCAGCTTCCTAAAAAATTTCAAAAGCTTCCACATCTTTGTACAATGGCTCCATCGACTCTCGTTTTGTGGTGATATGCCTCTACTTGGAATGAAACTTGCCAAGAAAATTTCGAATTACTTTAAGAGAATCAAAACTACAAATTGTAGAAGAAGGTGAGGAAGTATTACCCATACTAGAGTTGTGGAGAGAAAGTCCATGGAGGGATTAAATTTTGGGGATTGGTGTTTCATGCACAAGACAACACGACCCCAAAACCATGGCTACATGTTGAGGATGAGATCTAGATATTTCACTAAGTCAAACACTGCCACAAAACAGCCTTATGCTACATGGGTAAGGTATGCATGTTCTTGGATTTTTGACTTCCAAGCTACTAAGATCCAATTTTGAAGATCTGCTAACTTTGGCCAAAAGTCATTGAATGTGCAAATTAGTTAGTGATGACATAGGAAATTGGTTTGGATTATTTCATCTTCATCTATTGTTATGGAGGGTACTATAAATTCTTTGATGAGTTGGATACCTTACTAAGGGGATGGATGGGATACCGAAGTAACAAGTTTCCCAATCAATAGGGTGTCCTTGAATGGCATGGATTGAGAATGTCCCAAAGGAGTTGAGGCATTGGGACTGAGAGGTATTAGAGTGTAGAGGTAGAAATCATAAAGGAGGGTGGTTTCCAATTTCGAAGGGGGGGAAATGAAAGTTGAGAGTAGAGGTTGAAGGAGCCTCAAAGGTTTCCATCTAGGCTACTATGGTGAAAGAGGTTGAGGTGAAAAATTAGGGGAGACGAAGGTTGAAGAATGGTACACTATGTAAGGAATAGCTTCCAAATCTCTAGAAGCATAAAATACACATTTGTAGACATGATCCCCAAAGACTCCAACCCCTTCTCCTTTTTCAGATTCCATCCCATTTGACTCTGTAACGTCTCTAACAAAACAATCTCTAAAGTGGAATGTCTAAAGTGATCACTGACCTCCTCAAACCCCTTCTCACCTTACCCATATCCCTCAATCAAGGAAGCTTCATTGAAAAAATGCATGGTAATCAAATTAGATATGGAAAATTCCTTCGATAGAGTCCATCATAGTTTGTTGTTAGTTGTATATATGCATCTCTATCTAATCTGCCCCCCATCGTTAAAATTTATGGCGACTCCTAACCAGAAAGCAGACTAATGGAAAAAAGTTCCCCTCAAAAAAATATACCATGATCCCTACACTTAATGACACTTCTTCGTTAAGGTGAAGTAGGTAGATGGTTTAGGTCTACTAGGCTAGGCAACTCTAAACATCCTTGCATGTTGGATTTCCCTCGAATAAC
>LPNX010196901.1:0-15664 GCA_001517045.1 Pseudotsuga menziesii
TAAAAAGTTTAGTCTTCCTACATAATGCATGTCAATATGGTTTTTTCCAATGGCATTGCCTAGAAACATTTGTGTCAATTGAATGTGATCAATTTATGTGTATAGTCTTGGGGAAGGCATTGGCATATCATCATCTTTGGTTGGTTGGTGTTTTGGCTATGAGATGGTTGTTTATTTTTTTATGGTTTTTATTGCATTTACAAATAAAAAATGGTAATTTAAGTATCTAATTGAAAAAAAAAAGCTATGGGTGAATGAATTACCTGTTAATATGACGATTCACTGGAGGATTTGTCTTCAAATTGAGGAATGGGCACTCTTGCAAGCTCCTTGGGCATGGGCACGCAGTCGTTTTCACGAACCTGTTCGGTGAAAATGACTCTCGGGTGGGGGACTGTGTGTTTTTTATTTTTATTTCTAAATTTACAAAACACGCACGCGTTATAGAACTACAAAACGCGTACGTATTTTTTAGTTCTATAACGCATGCGCATTATTGTTACCTAGCCTACATGTCTGCTGACATGTCAGGCTCGGATTTACTATTCCAAGTGCTATGGAAGAGGAGCGCGTTCTTTTTCTATGTAACGTGATCTTGTTTTTGAAAACTAGGATTGCATCTAAAAGGTCCCTCAACTTCTTTCACACACCCAATACCTTTATCAAGTTGCTAGACTACCTGTAGTAACCATTTTATCTAAACTTTATAATTCACTTTCAACCACCTTCTAAATACTACTATTCAATATTCACTTAGTTAAAATCAACTCTCTTAAGTGGAAGGGTAGCCATCAACATATAGTCATTTTCCTTTATCTACGTAGTCCCCCCCTCTCCCACACACACATATATATACCTTTTCCAAACTTTTTCAATCCCTTGTTAACAAAAGGGTTAATCTATAATTGTACAAATTAATACATTTCTTATTATGTATTATTATACTCAAATATTCAAGTATTGGATTATTGTTATTGAATTTGGTTACCTTCGGCTATAAGCATCCGCAATTAGGGGGTATTTATTCCATCCATGTTGCCCAAAATTTTTCCCTTGGTTCCAACCGCTATTGCATGTGTTGGTGCACATCCACGTATTCAAGCATGAAACTAGCATGTGAGTGGTCAGTGGTTAGGACTAGAACCCTGGTGAGCACTATATTAACTACCCACTTTCATCAACATGGAAATCCACCATTGATATGTTGAATGATATTTGGATACAATGTATTTAATTCTTTAATAAATTTAGTGTGATTCCTTTGTCAAATCTTTACTATCTCTTGTCTTACAAATGTCATTGATATCTTTAGACTAGCAATGCACACAACTTTTCGAGTGACATGGGATTACTATTTTACTGCAAGAGAGCACGCATTGAACATTCAAAACATGGGAAGAATCAATAAAACTTGAATATGCATGTATTCTGTATCTTTTGTAATATAACACATCTTAAGACTTGTATTCACCGAATTCTCTTTGTTCTTATATTAGGCTAATATTTGCATCACCCATTAATATTGCAGGTAAATAAAAATGGAATGTATGTGTTCCTTATGCTATTAGGAATGCTGGCAACATTGTTAGCTTTGTGGGATGTCTTGCCTTTATTGTAAAACTCTAGTTGGGGTTAGAATGCAAATATTGCATTTCTTAAGAATCATATGGAGGCATCACTTGAATAGTGTCCTCAACCTTGGATTGCAAATATTAACACAGATGATATTCATTTTGGGGATTTATTGGTTGTGTCAAAGATTCGTGGACATTGAGGAGCCTTGGAGACTTCATAGAAGTAGGTGACTGGAGCATATGCAGGGCACAGTGTAGTATGTTTAAAGGATGAGAAAGGAAATCTTTGAGTTGGAGAATCTAGACATGAAAATGAAAATGAAAACGAAAGAGGACACATGGAGTCAGACTTACAGTGATGTCATTTACACCCAAACCCCAGTTTGGCGCACATGAAGTCAATTCACATGGAGCATTACATGTAGCTGCACTTTGATTTCAAAGCATAAAAAATTAAATAATTAGCACATCTAAAATTTAAATTTTTTAAAACTTATTGGAAAGTCAACTCATTTTACATGGAAGTACACAAAAATGGGTGGATTTAACCTCGGGGTGCACAGTAACAATACAAAGTGTCAGGAGGCTTAAGTTGATATTGGGATGCACCCTATTTTGAATAGCGACTCTCACCATTGCGCTAAAATATGTTCAGAGTGCGCTTTTCAGCCTCATGTGCGGAGGCCTTCTGTAACAAACCTAAAATCGTAAATAAATAAAAATTACATGCATTTATTTACTGCACTTACTAGAAAATTTATCATGACTTTCTTTTGTAAGTTTTAATATCTTTATCCTCTCTCATGTATCATGTTTTGTTGGTTACAACATTGGCTAGCTTCATTCGAAACTGAATTCCTACTCACATAGGTGTTGTTCTTAGTTGACTTGTTTCTTGATTTGATTGTCTTCACTAGGGCATTAACGCCCTAAGGATGGGGAGATGACCCCCGGTCTAGACCCCATCGATTATGTACTTAGTTATTTAAAGTGAACCTTTACAAGCCTTAGGCCTTACCCTAGCCTAAGCTTAAGGTATGTTATGATCCTTCCCCTAAGCGCAAGGATTAGGGCTTCTAAAGGCATATGGTCTTGACCATATGGTGACCCTTCATTATATTAATAAAGTGAAAGGGTTTTTAAATAATGTTTTGGAAATATAAGAATATATGGTTTGTATTCATGGTATGCCTTACCCCACAATCAACGATGAGTTATGGTTCTTGGCATATTTGGTTTATACCTTGATTTCAATATATTATGGCTCTTTGCATGTATGATTTATAAAATGGTTGCGATGTATTATGTTTCTTGGCATATTAAAATGTTTGGCATTTCATACCATGGTTCATATGATATGATATACAGTTGGAGTTTGGGGATATATCGCATGGTTTGTATGCAATGATTAAGGACCATGATTTACTGGCTGAGAGTTATTACACTCTGTCCTTGGTTGAATTTGATAATTAAAGTGTGTCCTGGATGTGAGTTGACAACGGAGCCAGGCCTTCCATGCAGATGCTAAGCTTTGTTCTCCACCGTCCATCTGTCCAGATTTGTAGCTAGGGTTTAGACAGTGGTTTAAAGTGTTTGGAAGATGTCTGAAACCTCATATGGATTGTTTGGCTTGTGTGGGAAGGAAGAGACAAGATATGCTCTGCTCACGATGTAAATGTACATGTTGTTTGATATTTTGTGTGGTTGGCAAGGGTTGAAGAGATCTACTCTATTTATGAGTGATGATGGCGTATGCATTTTTCTAGTTTATGCATGTGCTAACAACATGATGTTTTTTTCTTACCTGAGGTGTTACTGGGCTTCCCCGTGTTCTCTGATGGACTGCATTGCATATTTTGTGCCACAAACAAGCTTTCCACGACCTCGCCAATCAACCTTTATGTTTAACAAGTAAGGGTTTAACCGGAACCTACTTCTGCATTTTTCTTGTTTAAAATATTAGTATTAAGAAAAGTTTGAGTTTATTTTTTTTGTGTTTGCAAGAAGGGGAGCGATAATGGTACTTTGAAGGAGCCAACCCTTGGCTTTCTCTGCGAAACACCAAGGTAAGGGTTCAAACTGAAAATTTTCAAATTGTTTTGTTTACATGAATTTCGATTTCAGATTGTAACACGAAAATGTGTAGGTTGAAGGTGCTAGAGAGGGAGGCGACAGGGTCACCTCCTCCCAGGATTGTGTTTCCAAACGCCCATGTAAGCTTTGTTCAACCCTTTATTAATTTTTTTATTTTTTTTATAGTTTCGAGAATCATACTAACCAAACCATACTTGTGGTTGTAGGTCATGCTGGGTAAGAGCCGTGAGGTTCCGAGTGGTAGCCACAATCATTTTTAAGATAAGTTCTTGATTTTGATTACAAGCGTTTGTAAAACCCTTAAGGTTTTCCTTACATCAGCTTTGCAGCCATTGCTTCGACAATGTGATTTATAAGTTCTGTAATGTTCTTAGTAATTCCTTGATAGGGTTTGAGTGCCATTTTAAATGGATTTACTCTCATTCTCTTATTGTATTAATGTTGGTTTTTAAATAAACGTGGAAGCCATCACGGATGGTCTTACAACCACTTCTTATTATGTGAATTGAATATTAATAGTGATCTACCTGGTCTTCGGGACTGTGTGATTCCAATATTAATTTTGGCTTTGTGTTAAACTTGTATACTGTTTATTTTAAATCAATGGCTTCCATCATTGATGGTCTTACAACCATGAATACAATAATTAGTTTGATGTTATAATGATTCCTTTGTTGGTGACTATAGTAGGGATGTTTGCATACTGCATTAAGAGTTTGGCCCCTATGTAATTAATGGTAACCGTTATTGGACTTACGACCATTCCATTCTTTACTTATCATTTGTGGAATTATTAATATGGCCCGTAGGGTATGTGACCACTTGTACAGTGGATAACATTTTGATTTTATGTAAGGCTTGACTTCCACCATTGATGGCTTTAACGCCGGTCCTTGGGGAAAACAAAAGCTTGATTCGTGACTGGTGTTTGATGTAATAAATGTAGTTGTAATAACTAGCATATATGTTGGGAATGCATTTAGATTTAATTTGATTCTTATCTACATTTTATTTAATTCATGGAAAGTAAAACTATAGCTTAGGATATTCGATCCGTATATGTTTGTTATGCAAAATATAAAAGGATTGTTTTAAATGATTTCCTTGACTTGATTTTGGGAGAGGACTAATAAAATATTGACTTGTCTATGGTGTCGTGTCTTATGTACACTAGTTTAGATTTAAATAATTTTCATTCATATTTTAATATTATAGATCTGCAATTCAGATAATATAAATTTTAGATGATGTATGTTTTTGGATCCTTGATTTGATTGTGTTATATGCTTAGATTCATAAGACTGGTTTAAGTGATCACCGTTCAGTAGAACATTGATGTATAGTTTTATTACATTTACTATTTAAATAAATAATAATTTGGATCCATATAGATTGTATAATTATTGTATTATAATCATAATGTAAGATTCTTTAATATGTTTTGATCGTACAGATCTATTATATACATTAATAAGATCTTATGATTGCATTCTAATGTAATTCTATATATGTAAAGAATTATATATATAGTTTGGTATTTTAAAAATTAGAAATAGAGAATATATATATATATATATATATATATATTCTAATCTTTAAAATATCAAATTATATATATATATCTTACTCTGTTAAATCTAATCGGTGCCATAGGAATAAATTGGAAATAGTTCAATACATATCAAGTTAAGTACAAAATTCTATTTTCAAATAAAAACACAGTTCTTAATTCAAGTATAGACGTCTAATCAAAGAAATTCCTAACTACTACTAAAAATTTAATCATAGCATAATTAGACTAACCGAGACATACTAGGTCCTACATTAACTACTTCAGATCTAGAATAAAACATTCTACATTAATTTTAAAACATAGATTATGAACCTGTTGCTGCTGCAACAAATCCTCAGCAAATTTTTCCCGGGGGCCCCCCTTTTTTGAATTTCTAGTCTTTGGTGTTTTTTAGAAAGTTGCTTTTGTCTTATTTTTGACTTAGTCTTTCTTTTGCAAATTCGAAAATTTTTATAAAGAAAACTCAAGTTTTTCTACCCGACGTATCGAACGAACTCACGGGTTTTATCCGATAGAGCAGAACTTCTACCGGGTTTGTTTGTCGATTTTTATGCCCTGTGCCTTTTTGGAAGACTCGCATAAGTTTACCGATGCATCGGTTAAACTCTAATGTCCGCATCCGATGTATCGGAAGGTGGGTCCCTTTTCCTTTGGAAGACTTGTTGACTTAGTTTCCAACGAAGCGGGTGGACTCGGCGGAAGGAATTATGTTCTCTCCCACCTATTGTTTTGGAAGACTTAAATGAGTTCTCTAGCAAAGCCTAGTTGATGTTTAGGGGGACTGTTTTGTCTGCATCCGATGTTTTTTGGAGTCCCCAGCCGATACCGAGCTTAGACATGAGTGTTTTTTTTGGAAGAAGAATTTCCTGTCAGCCGATGTGCGTCGGAGACGCTTGTTTCTTTCCACCCGATTGTCTCCGGAGGACTCAAATGATACCCTGTGGTTAGAAACTATGGAATCCTTTGATAGGTTTAGGCTGAGAAGATGATTTTCCACCTGATAGTCATCGGTGAACTCTCCAATTGTCACCCAATGTCGTTGTTATGTTTAAATTTGGCTCTGATGCATTAAATGCCATAAAGTCTCGCACATGGACCACTCATTGACTCGTTGGCGAAGTCTTTTTAAGCACCACGGGAACTTGTCGAAGTTATTTGTTTCCCGTCAAAGTTGTTGCAATTTGCTCAGTTAGTTATCAGTCACATCGCAGATCCAATTAGCCGTGTAAGGACCAACTGCTTTCAACCCGTCAGTCTTCCTTGCCAGTTAGGATTTCATTACCTTGCTCTGCCATCTTGCTCAGTTATTTGGGTTGTCGGGTTTAGGATTTTTTCCTTAGTTCGTTTTTATACCCGTGGATTAGTGGGGTTTTGCCTTGGTGATTTTCGTATGTTAGTTTTCAGGCTGCTCCGCTCATGGTGCGTGAGGCGATGAGTTTTTCCACTTGCCTCGCGTCAGTCATCAGCTCTGCCCTTGCCATGGGTGTTTCATTGGCAGTAGGTTGCAGAGGGGTGGGTGTGTGCAGACTGGCGTTTCATCGTTTGCACCACTCGGTTTCTTATCCAGAGGAGCATGGGTAGGGTGGTCATTATCGTTGGCCAAGTAGAGAGGTTGTTGGTCTAGGGCTTCTTAAACTATCGTAATTTTTTTTCCTAGTTGTGATGCCCATATCTTGGAAGGAATTTTTTCTTTAATGGTCTTTTCGGCCCAGGGGTGGAGGTTTTTCTTTCCTAGGGATGTTCTAAGCTAGATGTTCTAACCGTCGGTTATGTAGAAAATGGGGGAGAAGCTTAAGCTTGTGCCTAGCTCTCGCTATAACTTTTCTTTATTACTGGTTTAAATGTTTTAGAATGATGTGGAAATGATTGTTATTTTATATGAGTTATGTTTTTGTTGGTTATATATATGCATCTAAGACTTGTTTTGATGGTTTTGAAAGCCTCAATATTTATTCAGCACCATGCCCAGAAAAGGGAAGAAGAAGGCCCAAGTTGTGTAAGATGATCTAGAAGTGGAGATCATCATGAAGGTAGAAATCATATATGAAGATACTAAACCAGTGACTGGAGCTGATCCAGAGTTCAGATGGGGCTAGGTATATCAGATGATCAAATACCACACTGTCTCGGGGGCAGGTTTAGAAGATATACCAATCTACACAAATATAAAGAGGTTAGCTATCATGAAGGTAGCCACTCGCCCTGAAATTTTTCTATGTTCTGAAGTCATTGGATGGATACTTTCGAGGATAGATGCAATCAAGATGATCATGGCAGATGTAAATGGGAAAGGCTTTGCTCCTTATAGTTCCACATATGTAGCTCAAGCCTGCAAGCTGCTCGTAGCTCAGATGTATTTAAAAAGATCGAAGCAAGGTTGAAAGAGATAGCATAAAATGCAACAGAGCTCCGGAAAAAGTTTTTCGATGTGGCAGAAATTGTGTGAAGTCATCTCACTTGGATTGGAACTCATGCAACCTTCCCAGTGAACATGCCCCAGAAAACCTCGGGAAGTATCAAGATGGAATTAGTGATATTAAATTTTGGCTACAAATCAGTAGTATGATTGAACACAAACATTGATAAGACCTTAGAGAAATGTACTGAGTTTACAAAGGAATGTGTTCGATCCACCATCAAAGCCAAATTTTAGTAGGTACCCAGGAGCAGGATTTCCCAGCCAGAGAGCAGCACTTGAAGAACCTCCAAGATAGGCTACAGATAGGAGAAGAGAGCATATCTAAGATTGAATGTATTAATTAGGAAGCCATTGGAGTCTGTATTGTATAAGTATCAGTGTACAAGCATCTGTTTGAAGAGTTTCTGAGTCAAAACGCGCCAAAGGTCAAGGAGATAGAGTCCCAATTGTCAAAACATGAGATAGTAGCACGGGTGTTGGAGCCAGCAGAATATCGAATTATAAATGAAGAAGACCAAGTATGGGATGTGTACATTAAGAGTCCAACTAGTCCCACCTAGACTATTCTGACTTATCCACAAGTGGGAGTTTCTTTATTTAATTTTTTTTTAGTCATTTTTCCTAGCAAGCACTACAGGACAAAATTTTATAAACAAAAGGTTAGGGGAAGCCCAAAGGGAAAAGAATACAAAGAGTCATATTGAAAATGCATAAAGATAGATAGAATCAAATAGAAGAGGAATTTTCTAGCTTTCTTATGTGAATGACTTGTTGTAAGAAGAACTACTTCTTGTTATAATAAAGAGGATCAAAATTCTGCTGGAGAAGGAGCTGTTTAAGTTTCAAATGCATGTTGTGTATATGGTTGGATGGAACTATTTATGCTTTAGCTAAATATGCAAACCTGTGATATCGTTCTGACTTATAGACTATTCTTATGTTGTGAATGGTTTCATTTCCTTGTTATGAATCTTATGTAGAAAATGAGTAATGAATGCTTTAACAAACAATGAGCTATCTCTCTATTAAATTTTCTGTTGTTGTTGGTCACTCTATATGCTAGTTAATTAAAACTATCACGTAGAATATCAATATAAATTGTCCACCCAGGGAAGTCTTTTTATTTCAAACATATATCACACTGTCTATGCTTAAACACTAAGTAGTTGATGAACTGAATAAAGTGTCCTACGTATCTGTTTAGTCAAACTCCTCCCATAATTAAACTGATCTAAACTACCTATTTAAGAATTCAGAATTGCAATCACCTTCCTACAACTTCAATCTAGAAATGAACGATTCGTGAAATAAATATATATACTTACTTTTGCAAGAAGTTAAATCCTAATTTACCAGACTATATCGAGATCCATCATGACTAGTTTAATCCAACCTTAATCTAGGAATAGGAAATAACAGGAATTGAACCAAACAACTCTAAGATATAGTCTATCTGAATTAGCAAACCTGAGAAAGACAAGTAATTGAAAGGAACTAAGGAAGAGCTTCACTATTATAGCTATCACACACATGCATAAAGGAAATTAACCTACACATTCTACTGTCACACCACACTACTACAGCTTAAAGGAAATGCAAATACTGTGTATTCAAGGAAACACAACGATTGAACTTTATTGTTGCAACTACTGAAAAAGAATGCATCTAATGTAACTTCCACACCACACAACCAAATAATCAAAACATCTAATTAACTCAACGATCTCTGTGGGAGGGAAGGCCCAGCCTTCGAATAGAGTCGTCAGAACTAACACAAGTTAAAACATAGAGATATGAAGAATCCTGGTCCTTATATTAAAACAGTGGAATGAAAGTACAATCTCTCATACGGCTCACACAATAAAATATGATATTATCCAACCCCTAGCTCTGAATGTTTCCCAGTACTTATACATCAACAATCGTAACCCTCACCCACTAATATCAAGCAGCCATGAATATCTATGATCTTCAAGCTGCCATGTTACAATTGTGGGTAGAATTAAACAAAAGCAGAGAATATAGGAAATTCTGTTGCTTGAGCCAGTAATGAATAACATAACCAATTTAAGAGATGCCCCAACAATTGCAGCTAACTTTAAGCAATGATGTGTTATTGCAACCCGCATGGAATGATGACCCTTTGTTGTACCCCGCGTGTAGAGACGGGACTGGTAGGTCACAACTGGTAATGAATGCTCATCCCTTCTTTAGACCACTTGGAGTGCCACACCTGTATTCTCTCACGGATTGAACTATCTTTGTAAAATCATAATGTGTTAGCATAATTCAAGAAGCAAAGTCATGATTATAGAAATCATAAGCATTAATAAGATGAAACAATAATTAATCATACCTATGAAGATTCAGGGCTCAAGTGAGGAAATAACGTTTGTTTGGTGCGCAAAATAGAGTAAGACAAGACAAACAGAGTATAATGGATGTGGTTAAAAAGGGGCATTTTGGCACCCAACAGCTGTGTTTATGTATTCTGAATTGATCACCTATCTATAAAATTCTGTGTGCAAAATATGCAGTACATTACTCATTTAAATACTACTCTTGTTCCCTGGGGATAGGTTAGGTAGGTTATTTAGTTTAGTTGTTATTTGCTTTCTGTAGTTTGGGGAAGAAGGGAATAATATGGGAGGAAAGAACCTACGCATCACATTCTGAATCCTTTGTTTCCTGTTAAGTTGCACTTAATCTAGGCACTTGCATAACATTTTTATAAACATAAAAAACACATAAACGGTGGCCCAGGACATAACCGGTAAAATAGAATTTAAAACCTTCATTTAACTCTACAGTAGCTGGGCCGTAAGCCGAACAGATTCCCCATACCAAACGATAAGCAATCTATTTGGGAACGGTTATTGGGGAGAATCCCTACTGTTGGTACCTAGTATTTTCCAGGCATCAACAGTTTTGGCGCTAGAAGGAGGGTCGCCAGTGCATGGATGGCTGAGGAAATCTGTTTTCTTAAGATCATTTCACCTGTGATAGTTCAGAAACTAGTTTTCCCAAAGGATCCATCCTCGAAGGAAGAGTTAACCTTGAGTCAGAAGACAGAGAACACCTTTATCCTATTTCTCTTGAAGAAGTAAATGATTTAAGGAGAATTACAATATCATATGCAAAGAATCTTGGAGGATTGCCGAATATTCCAGACTTACCAAGGAGACCAACTCATGGAAGAGATCTAGTTTACATAAGAAATTCGGTCTTGGTAGGAAATTTTGAAGAGTTGGTAGACTTATATTTACAAGAATTTGACCAACCTCTTAACCAATTGGGACCCGAATCCCTATACTATTCACCTCTTTGGTCTCTGTACCATCTTGGAGGGCTCGAACACCATTGAAATTTTCTCCTCCAGTCCATGCTTTGCCCTAGAATCATGAAAATTCTTTGTGTAAATTTGATCCAGGAGAAGGAATATCTGTGGATGATCACCTGCAAAGTTTTTTCTTGGCCTTAGAATCTTTAGCAGTAGAACATGAGGATGTGGTATGTAGACTATTTCCTCATACTATGAAAGGTAAGGAAACATCAGGGTACTTTGGATTGCAGGAAAATTCAATCACAGACTGGGACACTTTCGAAAAACTATTTAAAAACAAGTTTAATAGCCAAAGAACTACTGCTGCTTTGATGAAAGAACTATTGGCTCTAATAAGGGAAAAGAAAGAAAAAGAGAAAGACTTTAGTCAAATATTTTCTACTCACTTAAATAATTTCAGCGCAGCCATAAGACCCACTGAAGAAACTTTGGTTCAATACTACACTTTAGCTCTTGGCTCTGATATAGAAATGTTTGTCAAAATATCAGTAAAACCTTCCTTAGCAAAAACGTATGAAGAAGCCGAAAAAATAAAAGCTGAACTTGAAAGTGTAAATAAACATTCTATGGAGTCAGAAACTAGACCCTTCAACGGTAAGAAACCTCTGTTATTGACAAGCCCCAAAGATGAGCATTCTCATGAATTAGACAGGGTGGTCAGCATGGTCCAAAAGTTATCCAAGACGATTATTGACTTAGAGAAAGATAAAGAGACAAATTCAACCAGGAAGCAATATAAACGCTATTTTAATAAAAAAGATGAAAGTGGCCCATCTCAGCCACCTACACACAATCCTTCTCTTATATATCTCATTGAAGTTGGAATGGACAATTTCTATACATTTCATCAACAACCTCACTCTGAAAAAAAATTCCCACAGTGGATTAACTCCATGACGTTTGTTATGAATCAATTATTAGACTCTAAATTAATAGTACCCAAGGTTGAAGATGAAAAGGTTCATGAATCAATGGAAGCACCTGAGGAGACTACCATGGTCTTGTAAGATTTTGCACCTATGTTGGGTCTAGAATATGAAGAGCCTAATGAGGAAATACAGGTGTCGTATGTGAATGTCACAACTAGGAGCAAAGGCCCACTGATTGAAGATAACACGTTACTTCCCAAAATCAAGAGAATTCAGGAAAACATGAAGAATGTCATAAATAGCACTCAAACCCAACCTATACCTGATTTGTTCATAACAAGGAAAAATGTTCCAACTATCAGTAAGCCCGTAAAGGATACTGAAAGTAAAGTAGAAGGTGTTAAGAAAATCCCAGCAGACTATGAGATGGGGTATGATATAGTAGAAGACATCAACAAGACCAAGGCTAATATTTCTTTATTTGAGATGTATAGTTTACCCTAGCAAAAGAATAAACTTTTGAAGGCCTTGGATCCACCAACCAGTAAACCCCAAGAAGTTATTTAGTCAGAAGAAGAAATCAATGAAGCTAGTATTGGGGGGAAGTCCAAATCCAGAACATTACCATTTCTGCTTACATTTGAAATTTTTAATCATAATGTGCACAATTGTTTGGTAGACTCTTGAGCATCTGCAAATGTTATGCCTATGTCAGTTTGTAAAAGGATAAATGGCCAACCCAAGCCATATAATGGTAGGATCATACATTTGGAATTTTTTTGTGAAGGTGGTAGGAGAGATGGAAGATGTGCTAATACGTTTAGTTGTCGATGAAAGGGTGTGCCAATTTATAGACATTATGGTAGTGGACATCCCTGAGGCATATGGACTGATTTTGAGTCAATACTATTCTACGAAACTAGACGGATATTTTGCAACTGACTGGTCTCATTTGTGGTTTCCTTATCAAGGTTGTCATAATCAGATAAAAGTAATGAGGGATTGCATATGAGACACAATGTGACACTTTTAGAAGGGAAGAATGAGCCAATAAATTTTTCACACTCAATTTTGGGAAATTATTTCATTGAATTGGAACCGGGAAATTACCAAGCCGAGGATGCCGATAATGGATCAGATACACAGCCCGAGGTCCTTCAGTTTTCCTGGGCTGATAAAATTGATTGTAACATAGTTAGCTTAGTCCCAGATGTAGAAACATTAGAGGAAATTTCAACTCAAAATGGGCCTTTTAACTTTTATTCAAATTCCATGTCATCATGTGTTAGCCAATGAAATTGCTTTAAATTTGAAATACCGTATAGGTCTTAAACACTTTTTTAATATAAATTTGGGGATAGGTATCATAAAAAAAACTACTTTTTTTGTTTGAATTTTTGACATATATCCCCGTGTTTTTACTCAAATTTCGATCGGGAGAGCACGTTGAATGTGGAATTAAATTCCGCATCCAACAAGTACCCACTCGGCATACTTTTGACAGAGCCCGCTACCCCCAAAAAAAGAAATACCTAAAAAAACAAAATGATGACATCATCATTCCATTTTTTCAGGTATTTCTTGTTTTTGGGGTAGCGGGGTCCGTCAAAAGTATGCCGAGTGGGTACTCATTGGATGCAGAATTTAATTCCACATCCAACGAGCTCTCCTGATCGAAATTTGAGTAAAAACACGGGGAGATATGTCAAAAATACAAACAAAAAATTAGTTTTTTTCTTTTCTTCCTCCAAAATTAATAAATATTATTTTATTATTTTAACTATTATTTTATTAGTTCATTTTAGGAGGCCCATTTTGAGTTGAAATTTCCTCTAATGGTAGAAACAGCTCAGTAGAATTAACAGATAGGTTTTGGGTATTATATTTTGATGGTTCAAAAACTCAGGAAGGATCAGGAGCTGGTTGTATCCTAATGGATATAGAAAACAATTAACATTTTCTTTCTTATAGATTAGAATTTGAATGCACAAATAACACAACCGAACATGAAGCATTAATTCAAGGATTAAAGAAGGCAATTGAACTCAAGGTTAAAAATTTAAAAGTCTATGGAGATTCTGAAATTATTGTTAAACAAGTTCAAAATACAATCCATTGTTTATTGCCACATTTTAAAGGTTATCAAAATGAAGTTTGGGATCTTCTAATGAATTTCGATGCATTTAATATAGTTTCAATTCCTAGACTAAAAAATGTAGCAGCTGATTTATTAGCTACTTCGGATGCCAGGCTTGTTCCTACTAATAATCGATGTTCCATTGAATTGATTTTCAGGCCTGTTGTACCAGACAACATCACTGATCTAAGAGTATTCGATGACGGCCTGCAGATCTTAGAATTTCTAACAAATGATGAGCATTTCAAAGGAGCTATAATCGATGACGAGGAACATCAAGCAAATCTTCAAAGTGAGAATTTCATACCCAAAGGAGTTAGAACTTTGGAAGGAATGTTTGATCTGAATAACAAGTTTAGAAGATCGGCCAACGTCAAAATGCATAGTTCATCTATGCAATTTGAGCTGGTAAATTTGGGGTCAGAAGCTGAACCCAAATATGTAAACTTGGGAAAGTGTTGCTTACCTCAGGAAAGAAGCAAAATCATTAGCTTGTTTAAACAATGTAAAGATGTCTTCGCTTGGACATATGAATATCTTATGGTGTATGACACACACATTATACAACATTTTCTTCCGATTAAAGCAGGAATCAAACCATTCCAACAACCTTTAAGAAAGATGCATCCCAAATTAGAACCTTTGATTCAAAGCGAAGTGAAGAAGTTGCTTGATGCGAGAATTATTTTCAGAGTTAGACACTCGGAATGGGTTTCGAATTTGGTACGAGTGAGAAAAAAGTCTTGTGATATTAGAATTTTTGTGGACTTTAGAAACCTGAATTGTTCCTTTGGTAAAGATAACTACCCAGTCCCGCCCATGGAACTGATGTTGCAGATGGTCTTAGGATCATAATTATTCTCTTTATTAGATGGTTTCTCAGGCTACAACCAAGTTTTGGTAGCAGAACAAGACCGACTGAAGACCACCTTTAGAACGAAATGGGGGACTTTTGCGTATAGAAGGATTCCCTTTGGTCTTATCAACGCTGGAGAAACTTTTCAAAGGGTGATGAACATAGCTTCCCGCGGTTTGATTGGACATAGCGTAGTGGTTTATTTGGAAGATGGTATAGTTTTCTCCAAGAAAAAAGAAGAGCACACTTCTCATCTAAAGCAAATTTTTTATCATTGTCGTAAATATGGCATCTCCTTAAATTTGAAGAAGAGCGTTTTTTCCGTATTAGAAGGAAAGCTACTGGGTCATATAATTTCTAAGAAAGGGATCTCCATAGACCCAGAAAGGATTAAATCTATAGCTCATATCCCTTTTCCCCACAATAAGAAAGGAATGCAATCTTTTATGGGGACCATAAACTTTGTGCGAAGGTTTGTGCCCGATTTTCCTCAGATAGTCAAACCTTTGCAACAAATGATTAAGCAAAGTGCTTAGTTTGAATGGACCGACTTAGAGAAAGGTGCATTCGACAAGATTAAAATAGCGATAGCTCATGCGCCTTCTCTCAAAATTCTAAATTTCGAGAAAGATTTCATCTTATACACTTTTGCTTCAGAAAACTCGCTAGCAGCAGTGCTTACGTAGAAAGAAGAAGGGGGGTGTTATACAGCTGATTGGCACCTCTCCGTCCGAGTGCTGACATCCCTCAGGTTGGCACACAAAAGGACACATATGGATTGAGGTTTGCCCAGTTTCAT
>LPNX010196908.1:5922-49539 GCA_001517045.1 Pseudotsuga menziesii
AGTAATCATGACCACTCACCTCTGATACCTAGGCAGCAAGAGAGGATCAATATCTGCATACACAAACAAAGATGCCATCAATCTATGCATATAATAATATAACTATCAACTAGATCAAACTACACTATGTATAAATATGAATACAAAAACATCACACATACATACCAGCTAGTCCCCATGCCTGACCTGGAGGTCGGGGCATCTCAGGGTCCCCATGATAGTTCATATCCACATATGGGTACTCTTTAATAACCACTGGGAGATGCCACCGTTACTCTAGCAGCTCCTCCATAAATAAAAAGCCCACTTTACCATCTCCCTCTCTCACCATCATCTGGAACCACCTACGCATCCATGACTCCCGCAAAACACCATCTCGCAGTGCCCGATGCAGACACAGAGTGGGTACTTTCTCAAAAAATAAAGCACATAAAAAGGAGCCAAAATAAAATCCCCCCCAGATTCCTTCGCATTGTTCAATTGACGTCGAACAGCCAGAAGGTACATCTGGGCCCATCCATAGTAAGTTCCCCTCATGGCACACTCTACTAATTGCAGCTCCCCACCAGATATATTATGGCTCCCCATGGAGACCAATATATGTAGCAGTAGTGTCACCACCACCTATGTATACAAGTCCTCAATATCACACATCAAGATGTGTGAGCCATGCACATATGCAGTAGCATAATAGTGCCTATCACACAAATGCTCCAACGTCTTTCCCTGAGACAAAATTGGCACCAAGTCACCAACAACTCCCAACATAGGGAGCCCAGTCAAAAAGTACACATCCAATAGCGTAATCTCAACTTGCTGTCCTTGTATCATGAAGGCCTCCTCCCCAATTTCCCAAAATCTTACCAAAGTCTACAGTAGTAGACACAAGCTCTTCATAAGAGGAATCCGCATAAACTTCAGTAATACATAATGGGCTAGTGCACCATGCACATTCCTATCCCATAATGTTGCCTCTCAGAAATATTTATAGTCTCTCTCACACCACTTAATCTCAGTCATCTTGCACAAGAAAAACACAACTGTCAGCCATCGCTTTCAGCAAAAAAGGCCACCTAGGGACCAGGTCGCACCTGTCTATCCAAAAAGAGTGACCAGGTTGCTTAAAACAACCTCAGAGGTGCAACCTAGTCACTATTTTACCCACGAAAGGTGTGACCTGGCTCATAGATACCCCAATAGCCTCATAGAGGACCCTCAGGTGATAAAAATCATAATGTAAACCACTGAAAAGGATAGATTTGGTAAGACCTCTTACCTGCAAGTCATGGATCTCAAAAATACCAGTCAAAATGGGAGAAATCAAAAAAATAAATTTAGGAACCACCTCTCCAACTTAGCAGTGAATAGTGACAATGACACCTCACAAAGTGGTCCCCACCCATTTATAGGCCCCATTTGACCTATTTTCTTCCTTTTCGCATAACAGGTCCATATGGAGTCCGTTTGGGACGTCGTTTGCGCCACTGGTTTTAGAATTTTGTCCTCTATATTTTAATGAGACCATCGTCTCATTTTTTAACAACTAATTTTCAAGACCACTTCTAGGAATATACCTCAGTTTGTGTACCACATTGTGATGTAAGTGTCTTCGAACCTGTACTTGCGTCACACCTACCTAGTGCAACCCATGCAGGAATCCAGACCATCTTCCCGAAAGGCACATCATTTTATTTCAGCATATAACTGTCTAATCTGTCCACCGCAACTCACATGGGTCCCTGGAAAAATTTTCAGAGGTTGAGTCATTTCTTTCACATATAACCATCTCCGAACTTGCACTCACATCATATGTAGTCCATCCCATCCACCACAACTCACAAATGACTCTCTTGACCTATGTCTAAGAGCCACCTTAGTTTGCGTTCCTCTGTCGCACCGACTCACATGCCTCTGCCACGATCTATCCTGTGCATGTATTGGTATGTTCAAGAGCCACCTACTCCATCCATATTGCATAGTTGACCTTCGAACCATTTCCATTGTCTCGACATGGGGGAACCATCAGTTCCCCCTCGATCAATTAACCATACCAGAGTTTATTTTAAGCTCTTTTTTGACTCCTAAAAGAATGAAAAGATTGCCGAGCGCAGCTACTTCCTTTCTCGCTCGTTAAAGTATAAGAAAGGGAGTCTAGATTGTCTCATTTGTCTCCTTTTGTAGACTATGTAGTCTACTATCTAAAAGGACCACCTTGGTACATTCAATCCAAGACCATTCCCCTCTGCAACTTTTTATGCTTTCGTGGGCAGAGGGGCCGAACTCTATGAAAAATATTACCATGGGTTATCATTAATCTCTTTTCCATCCTTATCATCAAGAAAATATCACCGAGCAAAATTGGTCTCATTCATGCTCATAAAAGTATCTGAATTACTGTCCATTCAGTGTAGGTTTAAACTTTTCCAACCTAATTGGAATACCAACGGTAAAGAAGTCTCATATCCCCTAAAGGAAGGGCGAGCTCTCCTATGTACACTTTTAACCTTTTTCGGGAACAGGAGACTATCAACAAAAAAGATCCCCCAGTGGAATCTTCTTCATGCTTTCAAGCTCTCTAAAATTGAAAGCACCATAGAGCATTTACTTTATTGGGCTTGCTAAAAATCCATGAGATTATACCACAAGGGTGTCTTTAGACACCACCCCACATATAAGAGTTTGACAGCATTCCCACTTTGGGTCACCTTTGTTCAGAGTACTCTGCGATGTGTCTTCCTTGGATCCCATCAATACCAAAAGTGTCTACCTCCCCCAAGTATTTCGCATCTGGAGTTACATCCCCGGTATTACAGCTATGATCCCTTTCCCATGAGCCAGTTTCATTTTCTTCCTGGTCTACCCTATCATCATACTCTGAACAAAGGAATTTTGATTCCCCCATGATTCCCTGCCCCTGTTCAACTCCTCCCTTTGCTTGCCCCATTCAGTGAGTCAGTCCTTAGATTGCCTCCCATCTGTCGATTATTTCCCTTGTGATTCTGGTCAAGGAAACACCATTTCCTTGGCTAGTTGTAGGTCTCCCTCTATTGACAAAAACACACATATTCTGGAGGATAGACCCATAGTTCCTTGTATATTGGTTCGATTAACCTCATTGATGAGTTCCTTGGACCACTTGAGAGGATTCCTTAGTGCCTCTCGAGATGGTTGTTTCTCATGTGCTCGACTCCAGCTACATCATCGCACCGTTGAGATTCGTACAGGGTAATGGTCCATGCAGTATTTGGTCGAAGACCCCAGATGTCACTTGACTCTAGCACATTGATGAGTCTATTTGAGGGACCCCAACATGTTCATGTCCCTTGTGATTTCCGGGTTGTGTTGCAGACAATGTTCAAAAGAACCAACAGTGCTTCTATATAGATTTATGATAGATGTAGCATATTTGTACCACAAAGACTCTTACTCTCCATCAGTAGGTCACTATACCTATGTACCGTTATAGATCCAGCAAACCATCAGTCATGAAGATATAGCATTCCATGAGAATTCCATGGGTCCAATGTAGAATTTCTTCAGATCAGTATTGTGTTTAGCCTCTCATTGAGGCAACAACTATTGTAACAACAGTTGTACATGACCAGTTCTTATATTATAGATATTAGATAACATTATTCTTTTCACATCGTTACGAGCATGGGGATTCCTGCATCGTCCATATACATGTCACACATTATTTGTATATCACCCATTGATGGAAACCATATTAATACAAAAACCAAAAGAAACCATGCCCTAGCCTAGGAAGCACCACCTCTCCCTAGAAAATCCTATGATGGATGTCAACCATACGATGAGCTCCGTCCCTCACACATCAGGGGGGAATTTGTTAACCCAAAAAATCCCCCAATGAGCTCTACATGACCTACACCACCTAAATACATCCATGCACGACCCTCATTTGACCCCCACACCCTCAGAAAGGATAAAAAATATGAAAAAGGGCTTAAAAACCCCTAAAAAGAGCCAAAATAGCTCTCATATGGGGATAAAACCTCCAAAAAGGGGCTAAAACCCCTCAAAGGACCTTAAAACCCCCAAAGGAGCTAATAATTGGGAAAAGGGGCTAAAATCCCCAAAAACGGACTAAAGTCCTAACCAGGGGCTTAAAACCCTAAATCTCTAGGAAAAAGCTATAAATAGAGGGGTGGGGTCACTCTCAAAACACTCGTCCTCTCCCTATCATTATGCTTCACATGTGAGTTCCTCGAGACCCTTTACCTCTCAATCCATTCACCCTCCCTCTTCTCCATTGCTCCACAAGCCAAGCTTCCATCCCAAAGAGAGAGAGGTGCTTCCAAAGCTAGTGCATGGTGGCCCATTTCCAGCAAAAAAGAAGGTATAATTTTATTTTTTCATTTTAATTCTGGTTTTCTAACATATTTTTCTTCCAGGTTTGTTGTCCAATGCTTTGTTGCAGGTCTTCCATTGATTTCTTGCACCATTCTTGTTTTCTAACCATTTCTTGTAGGGTTTCCATAGCCTGGCCCTAACCTTGTTTGCAAGTTTTTATTCCACCTCATAGGAACCCTACCCTTCCGTCCTATAGAAGGAAGGGAGATGCTCCTACATGTAGCAAGGGAGAAATCTCTCCTACAGTGACAGGTATACAACTAGATACAAAAAAATTTAACTGAATCGCGATTTGCATTGACAGAGGGTTAGTTTCATAAGGGCAATTGAGAAATTGCAGGCTATGGTCGTGATTTTTTTCAAGTTCTAGTCTATTACAGTAGTGAGATGATTTCAAGATAGTTTTAACTATTTTTTTGAAAGAAATATACAGTTAGGTTTTAGTGCATAGAAATGAAGAGGAGTGGAAAAACCAACAGGGTCGAGCCTTCTGATATGGGTTGGGCTAAAAGCTTTCCTGAATATGCAAAATTGTTCCAGAAAGCTGGCTGGTTTAAGTATTTTGAAAAAATTGATGGTTATCATTCTGAAGTATCATATGAATTTGCCCATGGGTTAGAGAAAGATACAGTTCTATTCAATGTTGAAATATTGTAACTTCGAAGAATATTCTATATGTATCTTTTTGTGGTCCCCAATGGTCCTATAGGGAGAACCACTTGTATTACTTTATACCTCAATGCTCCTAATCAGAAGAACTAATAAGAGTCATGAGGTAGTCCCCTCTAATTGTAAAGGTGGTTCATTAACACCCCAGTGAGGTTACTTGAGCCTACATGTGTAACGTGTATGTAACTGAAGCCTACATGACTTAACTCGAGCCTACATGTCGAATGAGTTATCTTAAGTGAACATATCAATATAAATAGAGGTGTAGCGCTCCTCATTTGAACACACACACTCTCACTTGTGTAGTGCATTAGTGGAGAAGAGAAGAGTAGCAGGAGAAGGAGGAGGATCAGGCTTTGATCTCCTTGCTGTTTTTATCTTTTACCTTTTTGGACATCTATATTGAGGAAGCTTTTGCTGGGTTTTTCCCTTTAGGGTTTTCCCAAGATAAATCTGTGTTGTTCTTGTGCTGCTGTTTCTTTCAGTGATCCTATTTATATGCTTTTGTTATGAAAATTAAATGATATACTGATGTCTTAGCTAAGCATATGAAAATTTAACATGGTATCAGAGACAACCTGAATAAGACAGCTTTCACAAGGTGAAATAGCTCTCTCTCTCTCTCCCCGGAAGAAATTATGGTTTTCAGGAAATTTTTTGAGTTTCAGAACACTGATTGCATGGAAATTTGCACCCTCCCAGAGTGTATCGTTTGATCCTGGAGTCACAATTTTTGGATGTGTGAGTCTCTGAAAAAGTCAAACCCTAGTTTGACAGCTATCCCAAAAAGCTACTGAACCAGAAAACTGCAGAAGCTAAATCTTGCAAGTCTGATTTGAAAGGTGAAGAATTGAAAGCTCTAGATTCCAAGCACACTAGTCAACTCACCTCATTCAAACGCATATCCTGGTAAGGTCAGTTTCTCATTCTGCAAAATTTCAATTTTTTGTGATTTTCTGACAAGATGGCCCCAAGCACTAAGCTTGAGGACAAGCTAGAAGGAATAGAACATTTTTGATCATGGAAATACAGGATTGGTCTCATTCTTCAAGAGAATGATCTTGATAAGTATGTCAAAGAAGAATTTTCAGAATCTGAAGAAGCTGAATCCAAGGGGAAGCACAGAAAGGATATGATTAGAGAAAAAAGGATTATTGCTGACTCCATCAAAGATCACTTGATCCCTCAAGTGTCTTCCAAGAAGACTCCAAAAGAAATGTTTGATTCCCTATCCAGAATGTATGAAGGAAGGAACATTAATAGGAAGATGATCTAAGAGCTCAACTGAAGAGCACCATGATGAGTCACGGAGAATCCATCCAAGATTATTTCACAAGGGTCTCTCAGATCAAAGAGCAACTAGAAGCTATTGGTGAGAAGATTGATGAAGATGAACTGGTTATGACTACTCTCAATGGTCTCACTAGACCCTGGGAGTCCTTCATCCAAATGATGTGTGCCAGAAAAGAAAGCATGAAGTTTGATGTGGTATGGGAAGACTGTATTCAAGAAGAGACAAGAGTGGAAAATAGAGAAGCCTTATTAAAATAAGATGATCAATCCCTATCCACTCACACCAAGAAAAGAAGAGGTCAATCAAAATTCAAAAGAAGAAATTTCGAGGAGTCTCAACCTCCTAGAAGAATCCAAAGGGTAAGAGAAACTCCTCCAAGTAGAGACTACTCTGATTTTCAATGTTTTCATTGTAACAAGATAGGACACATTGCCTGAAATTGTCCTATAAGGAATCAAGAGTATCAGAGGAGGATCAACAACAACAAAATATATCATGCTCATCTGGCGGAAGATGAAGATGAAGAAGAAGAAGAAGAAGGACCTCCAAGAAAGCAAACAAGAGAAGAAGATGCAGAAGAGTATGTACTATTCTCTGTACTCTCTGGGACTATCACACCTAGAGAAGGTACTTGGCTTATTAATAGTGGTGCTTCAAATCACATGATGGGACAAAATAGAACTCTGTCCAAACTTGAAGAAAGAAGCTCTCCTCAGAAAGTATCCCTAGGAGATGACTATTAATATTCGATCAAAGGAGTTGGTGAAGCAAGCTACAAACTTGATTCAGGTAATCCTCTAAAGATGAAAGATGTATTGTATGTATCCGGTTTAAAGAAGAACTTACTTTCTATCTCAGCTTTAGATAAGAAAGGATTTAGAGTGGCTTTCATAGATGGCCAAGTACTCATGTGGCCCAAAGGAAAGAATATTGAAGATGCAATCATCATTGGTGAAGAAGAAGGAGGCTTGTATAAACTCAAGGGGCACTCAGAAACAGCCCTTGTTCATGGGTCCACTAACTCTAGTGAACTATGGCATAGAAGGATTTCCCACATTAATTAAAAAGCTCTACCTCATGTAAATAAGGTAGTGACAATATTACCAGATATGAAGATCAAGCATGAAGGCATTTGCAAAGGGTGTGCGAAGGGAAAGAACATCAAGAATCCATTTCCAAAAAGTGAAACTAAAACAAAAGGTACGTTGGAATTTATTCATTCAGATGTTTGAGGTCCAATGTCTTCCACATCCTTAAGTGGCTTTGAATATTATATCACATTTATTAATGATTTTTCAAGAAAGACTTGGATATACTTCTTGAAAGCAAAGAGTGAAGTGTTTGAAAAATTTAAGGAGTTCAAAGCCTTGATAGAGAATCTTTCAGACAAGAAAATAAAGACACTCCATTCAAACAATGGAGGAGAATATACCTCAAAATAGTTTGAGGTTGTTTGCAAAGATGCCGAAATCAAGAGGGAACTAACTACTCCCTACAATCCTCAACAGAATGGGGTTATGGAAAGAAAGAACATAACCATCATGGAGACAGTGAAGACAATGATATATGATCAAGATATTCCAATGCATCTATGGGAAGAAGTAGCAAGAACTACTATATATGTACATAATAGAATATCTCATAGTGCTCTTGGGTTCAAGACTCCAGAAGAGATGTTCACAGGAAAGAAGCCTGATGTACGTCACCTCAAGATATTTGGTTGTCCAGTATATATTCATATACCAAAAGGGAAAAGAACCAAGTTAGACCCTTCTGGAAAGAAGGGGATATTTGTTGGATACTGTGAAGTATCCAAAGCATTCAGAATTTACATTCTTGGATTTCATCACATGGAAATCAGTCAAGATGTGACATTCGATGAAGAGGCATCCCTCAAGAGATCCAGGAAGTGCCAGCATGAAGAAGTGAATGAAGAAGAGACACCTCCCAGAAATAAAGAAACTATGTGTCTCCCTGAAGATGAAGCTCTAGAAGAACATGACATGACAGAACCTCAAGAACCTCTTGTTATGGAGATATCAAGAAAGAGAAAGCCTTCTTGGACAAGAAAAATTATACGAGAGGCAGAAAGATATGGAGCTCCTGAAGGATCCATAAGGGAAAGGAAGAAACCTAATACTTTTACCAACTACTTAGTGTTGATGTGTAATCTCATAAATCAAGAACCTACAAACTATGAAGAAGCCATACAAAAGAAGGAATGGGTAGAAGCAATGACTGAAGAATACCAGTCAATAATGAAGAATGATGTATGGGATATAGTTCCCAAACCAGAAGGAAAGAGTATAGTATCCTCCAAATGGATATACAAAATAAAGCATGCAGTTGACGGAACTATTGAGAAATATAAAGCAAGATTTGTGGCCAGAGGATTCTCTCAGAAAGAGGGAATTGATTATTGAGAGACATTTTCCCTAGTAGCACGGTATACTTCGATTAGAGCTATCATGGAACTTGCATCCATGATAAAGTAGGACTTATACCAGATGGATATGAAGACAGCCTTCCTGAATGGTGTGATTGAAGGAGAAGTATACATAGAGAAGCCACAAGGGTTTGAAGTTGAAGATAGACATACTCATGTATGCAAGCTGAAGAAGGCCTTGTATGGCCTAAAACAAGCTCCTTGAGCTTGGTATGGAAGGATAGATAGTTTCCTGTCAAACATGGGCTTTACCAAGAGTAAAGTTGATCCCAACCTTTACCTCAATATTGTAGAAGATGAACCTGTCATCCTGCTACTATATGTGGATGACTTATTCTTGACAGGAAATGAGAAACAAATTATGGAAAGCAAGAAGAAACTAGAAGAATAATTTGAGATGAATGATCTTGGGTTAATGCATTATTTCCTAGGTCTGGAAGTATGGCAAAGTTTAGAAGGAATATTTCTCAACCAGGGAAAGTATGCAGTAGAGATATTGAAAAGATTCAATATGTTGGAATGAAAATCCATGGCAACTCCCATGGATTCCAACCTAAAGTTGTTAGCCAATGACTCATCAGAGTTAGTGGATGTAACTCATTACAGACAAATCATTGGGTCATTGATGTGTTACGGAGATAAATTCCTATGGCTTGGGGTACCACAATAGATAGCTAGACTTTAGAAATCAATCTTTCCCAATATGCAATAGAAATAAAAACATCTAACACTAAAGGATCGAACCTCGTACCTTATTCCGGACGGTTGAAGTAGATCCCCATTGAGCTTTCCAATCTTCAGCTTGAATTGTTATAGCACGTCCTCAACAACAAGTAAACAATACAAGCATACTATATTTCATGGTGTTATATCTATTCTAGCATATATAATCAATAATGTAAAAGCATTTGACATATTCCAATGGATACAATATTCATTCAAATACACATTACTGGACAGGAAAAGATATTTCTATTAATATGAATCAGAGATTACAAGTGACAACCTCTGATGGCACGTTTGCGAACCGGAGAAACTGAATCCCCCACTTGGGCCTCCACCACCTCAATCCTCCATCACTTCGATAGCAAGCTTACTAGCAAAAGGCAAGCTTGGGAAGAACACAACAGTGCTCCAAGGGACAAAGGGATGCAGACTCAAGCATAAGTTCTGGCAACAATGGACTATAGTTTCGGTACTCTCAATTCTCTCTTATGCTTTCAATGTCTCAATGGTTCCTTATATATATTTTCAAAGGTATACTGAAAGGTCGAATCCATGTGATCTCAAGGCATATGGAAGGCCAGGAGTCATATGAATCAGATCCAAGTCAAGGAAAGCTCCAAAGGATTTTGGATTATGTACACATCCCGATGTACGCGACTATAGAGGGAATATCCGCGTATGTACGTGGTTATCAGGGAAAAGGCTGTGTATATCACTTTTATAATGTTTTTAGGGATGGTCAATGATACATCAAAAGACAAAAAGTGGTCCATAGGGGCTAATGAGTCTGCAGCGGGACAGGGGAAGGCCATACAATGTGTGATTCACCTAGTGTGGTGAAATCCACTATAACAGATGCCCCCTAATGTATGAGATCAGAGGGGTTATACGATGGCCGAAATACATTAAATTCCATCCTAGAAGTGAAGTGATGAAGGTACCCAAATGGAAGACCAGCCACCCAATCAGTATAATACCATAATACAACTCTGCATATAACTGCAAATACATAGAGCAGTCCCGGATACATAAGAGTACAATGGCCATGAATAGGCATGAAACATGATAACACATATGTGGTCATCGCCACGTACAATATACATAGATCGGAATCTCCATGATGAATATATACAAAGGACCATGATCTCCACATAGGCTGAAGATATACAATAGATCAAGATCTCCATAGTGGCTGGAAATGTCTGACATATACTGGAACAAGTCACGAGAGCTAAAATCTCATGAACACTGGCACGATCAAGGAGGTAGCATATAGTGGATGCCACCAATCTGGAACGTCTTCTACACAAACCACTACGAGTACATGTCCTACTATGTGAATAGAGGTGTCGAGGTCGAACATATTAGTCCATCGTCTGATTACCAGTCATTGATGTATACCATTAACAAACGCGAGATCACCCACCAATAATGAAAATGGGAATCAAGGTACTAGAGTGCAAACTAACAAGTGTGAATAAATGTGTTGAGGTCAAACACTTGAGAGAATCCATCGATCAGGGGACATTGATGTATTCCCAAAACTGTCGATGGCGAGAGAACCTGCCACTGATGACTGCAAGTCTCAAGGCACTCAAAATGACTCTAGACTCCAATCCCAGAATAAATGATCTGAAGAAGATGGGATGAAATCTGCTGGAAGGAGGGAATTAGGGCATCCCCCATCATCCAACACGAGGTACTCAGCAAGGCTGTATAATATGGAAGAACTCGATCATAAGGTGCACGAACCAGTAACTGTACCGGGAATGGCTGACATGCAAAGTCAAGATAACTGAGGAATGGCCGACTCAGGTTTCAACTTCCTTCAAACAAGAGCATAATGGCGTATGGTGACTAAATGAAGGAAGCATAGACTCGATATACAAACTGGGACATCTCTATGACGCAGGAGGCATAAATAGAGGCTCCATATGGACTGGAAGCTTAACCAATCGGTGGAGATAAAACTCATATAATGAGTACAGCTCCTAAGTCAAACTATAACCCAACCAATGGATGTGATATACAGTGCTCTGTTCGAAGGAGACACGATTCGACAGCTGCCAAAGATAATATCTTTTCTTGTCCGGCTTTTTGGTTTTTTGATTTTTTTGGTCTTTTTCAGTTATTTGAAAAGCTTGAAAAAAGAATAAACTAGATTTATAGTTACAAACTAGGAGGAGACGAGTGTCATTTAGGGCAAACAAACTAGTTCCAAGTAGTGGAACATACCTATGCTCAATGCAAGGGTACATGTGTAAGATATCGACACTCGGGGGAAAATCCCCTCCCGGTAACAAAGGGATCAAGCTGCGAAGGATATAAAGAAAGGCTCTGCATGGCTAGACATGAGACAAGCTCGGGCTATATGGCTGAGACGCAATGCCAGGGGAGCCGGCATAAAGCTCAATAAGACAGGAAAAGCTCATGATAATGCATCCACAACTTGATACAAGGGGAGTCCAGAGGGAAAAAGGCCAGCATAAGATCAAGAGGAGTATGAGGCTCTTGCTAAATGTCACAGCAATACTATACAACGGACTCCCACACCCTAAAGGGGGAAACATCGGCATGGGCACCAAATGCAAATAAGGCGCTAACTAGGGTACCCATGTAAGGTGAGGCTCTACCACTCATATCATGCCACTTCTATAGCAGCAAGAAGGTTTTGTGACATAATAGAGTGGGTTCATACCTAAGGATATAGTGACATGGTCATAAGGTCATGCAAAATGCAAAGGGTGGTGAACCTAACCTATATGCCAGTGTAGAAATTATACCTGAGATCAGTACGAACAGGTCAATGCAAAGGCTGAAACAGCGCTGAAAATGATCTTCTACATCACAAATTAGGTCAGAAATGGTCCAAAATGGTTAGAAACGGTCAAAACTATAGGAAAGGGGGTAAAAATTTTCAAATATTTGAAAATTTTTCTATAAATAGTAAAAAATAGAAATCATTTGAAACTTTTACCCATTTGAGCTCTGATATTCAACTGCAAATTCTAGGAGATCCAGCCGACGGAATTCACAACCGATTCTTCCAGGTATTTACTCATGTTCTCTGCTTGCATTTCAATACAATTTTTATAATTTTTCATGGTCAAATGAATTTTTAAAGGCCAATCTTACATGAGCGCTACGGCCCACGTGGGTATCAAGGCTTTTTCCGCGTATAGGGATGGCTATATGCAGAAAAGAGGCCAGAAACTGCGTACATACGCCGTTGTTTTCAAAACAATCGCGTATGACGCCGCGCATAAGGATTTTCATGAATCTAATGGACATTTTGGTCAAATTCTCATGCAGGATGGTGCTAGAGTGGCGAGAACGCAAGCATGGTGATGTAGAGGAAGCAGTAAGGGATGACAGAATGGCTCAAGAAGCTCTAAGAAGATGCGGACTCTACAAGTTTTGGTGCCTAGGTGTCTTGAGGGCCAAACCAGGACTACTACAGATGCTTGTAGACTATTGGGATCCGGACTCAGAGTCCTTCTGGATAGACGGCATGTCCCTCACCATTGAGGTGGAGGATATCTACTTTATCATAGGTCTATCACGGCGAGGTGAGATGGTGAACCTTCGTTCCCGAGGAGGGCCAGGTCATGGGCTGACTATCGACGAGTACATAGCTGTGTACTGCTACCTAGAGACGGAGAAGGTGGGGAGCCAAGTTCCCACCAGTGCTATACAGGTGCTGGGCCTAAAGGCCATACTACTGACTCTGGGAAGGATAGCAGGCTTAGCATCACTCCATCAGGTCTCTCGGCCATTGATGTTCTATGCGGTAGAGTGCATGACACCGACCATCTATGACTGGAGCACATCACTGCTGAGCAACATGAAACATCAGCTCAGTGAGTGCAAGGAAGGTAGGATACGAAACTTCGGGTTCAGCAGTATATTGAGCATGTTTTTATTCGAGCATGTTCCAGGATTGATCCCTAGAGTGGATGTTCCTCTCCACGGGGTTCGAGATCCGGCCCAACGACGTTGGGCAGATGCGATGCGCAGACTGGGGGGTGGTAGGGTGGGAAACCCTTATCTAGCAGACTTTTTTCCATGGTGGCGATGATAGATTGTTTCCATAGAGGACTACCCTTATGCAAGGATATATTTCCGGGGAGACCCGGACATGCCATTACCACTAGGATCAGCATATGGAGACATAGGTAACGAATCTCGACCCTTACTCTTTTTAAATTTTTTTGAAGTATTTAATTTTTTTTTGTGTTTTCTTGATTAATGGAATCAAAAAGACATGTTTTTGGGTGACAATACATAATGACATCTACCATTCATGTGCAGATGTGGGACCACGGCGACTAGAGGGCTTCCCACGTCATAGACAGAGGGGAAGAGGAGACGATATCACCGGTGTGGATGCGGAGCGAACGCTCCAAAGAATCCATACCAACTTCATGTGACTGACTCACAGGATTCCCATGGCGCAAGTCGAGGACTTGCCTGAGGCTATGCAGAGACAGGTGGTGGGTGTACCATGCACATGGGTGCATTTATTTCGGCGGCTAGCTAGAGCTGTGGTGACATATCATGATCACAACCCTCATCCACCCCCACAGGACTAGACACCTGGGAGTGTATCTATTTTGTATTACCGTGTATATGATGGTGGCTTTCAAAGCCCCAATTTTGTATTATGACATTATGTATTACCACATTTTTGATGTATATAAAAAAGTTTTATGGTGATCGGTTTATTTATTTACATGTGTAAAAATTGTGTTTATGATTAATTTATGATGAATGAAACAAATGCCAATATAACACATAGTTAGCATATGAGTCAACAATTTGATTATAATTTCTTGGAATGTGTATATATGTTATGTTCTCAAATTGCCGTTCTAGCAATCTCACACGTAAGAATCTCCTCAATAACGTCGGATCTCTAACATGGTACAAACCATTTAGCTGTGACACTACTAACTCTGAATCAAGATGTACCTCAAGAGAGAGAACACCATGCGAAATGGCATCCCGTAGAAACTCGATAATGGCACTATATTCACCAACATTGTTGGAAGATGGCCGTAGACATACACCTCCTGAAGACAGTACATGACCCATAGGAGTAAAAATCACCCAAGCAGCTAAGGCTAAGTGTTGAGTGTGACGGCTTGCACCATTCGCGAATCCTATGTAGGTGGAATATTCCATTGACATCTGCCACAAGAAATGGAAACTAATCACAAACCCGATCATGATAAATAAGACCTAACTATGCAAAAAAGATGTACAATAATATACAACAAACAGCCTTGGCTAAAGATCATGCATAGTATTTCTTAAGATAGAGCCCATTTCTAGGCTCTGCCAAGACTTTCCCTTCGTAATCCACTAACTCGTAGGCACCCTTCTCTAATGCACGCTTGACCACGTAAGGGCCACGCCACATAGGATTGAATTTCCCTGCCCCCAAGGGTTCTTTCGATTGATCCCACAAAAGGACCAAGTCTCCCTCACTAAACACTCTCGGATGGACAGACTTATTGTATTGGGCCTTTACGCGACGCTTATTAACCTCTAGAGTCACCAAGGCATCTCTACGCTGCTCATCGAGTTGCTCAAGGTGAACCAAACACTCCTCCAAAGGTGAAGTGTTTGGTAAGAGTTCCATGGCTAACTTCAACGAAGGAATCTTGCATTAAACCGGCAATATTGACTCCACTCCATGAACAAGCTGATATGGAGAAAAACCAGTGGCAGTCTTTACCACTGTTCGATAAGCCCACAAAGCAGGGTACAACATAATATGCCAATTCGTCTTGCTTTGTGCAATGGTTAGTTGGAGAATGGACTTAAGTGATTTATTCACTGCTTCAACCTGTCCATTCACTTGAGGATAGTAAGAAGAGGAGTGCTCTTGCTTATACCCTAACTTGGATGCCAACTCTTCCATCATACGGTTCTGAAAGTGCGATCCATGGTCAGTGACAAGCTCTCTCGGAATCCCGAACCTAGAAATGATTTGGTTGAATACGAAGTGAGCGGCTGTCTCACCATCAGATTTTACTGTAAGCATTGCCTCAGCCCATTTCGTGAAGTAATCGACAGGCACTATAATATGATGGCGCCCCCCAGTCAAAGCTGGGTTGCAATCCATAAAATCAAGCCCCCATTTGGTGAAGGGACCGATGGTGATAATAGGTTGTAATGGGGCAGGATTCAAGTGCATGTTACATGCTAACACCTGGCAAGGGTGGCACCTCTTGACTGCTTCAATACAATCCTTGAATATCGACGGCCATAAATATCCTGCTCTTAAAATATTTTGAGCTGTAGCAAGCCCAGATAAATGACCACCACACACCCCTCCATGGCAATCATTAAGCACTACCTCAGCCTCATCATGAGTTAAACAACGTCGTAAAAGGGAATCTACTCCACGGTAGTACGAAGTATTGTCCACTATGAGGTAGTTCTTGGAAACGTGACGTAATCGATGTCGCTCATCCCACGAGAGGTGAGTAGGGGTCCTCTGCGTTTGCAAATATACTATGATATCTCCGTACCATGGGTCAGCCACTGAGATCAAGAAAATGTGTTCATCAACGAACGTATCTTCACATACCGACTCCTCAGCCTCACTTGGAAAATCCAATATGAGCTCTGCAAAGATTAAAGATTTCTTCGATTTTGCCGAAACAAATTCGAGATCAAACTCTTGCAGAATGACAATCCATTTATTATATTTTCCCCCAATCATCCTACGTGTGAGGATGAACTGAAATGGATTGACATGGGAAACAACCAAGGTTTGGTGAAGGAGAATATAATGTCTCAAACGTTGCACTGCATGTATGATAGCTAAGGCAAGCTTCTCAACATGAGAATACCGAATCTCTGTGTCAATAAGGTTTCAGCTCAAATAATATATGACATGCTCTTGGAGCTCCTCATCCTCTTGAACCAAAACCATCCCAATCGTCTCTAAAGACGCGGCCACATATAATAGGAAATCACGGCTATAATCCAAAGGACTAATCACCGGGGCCGATGCTAGTGCTCGCTTAAGTGCATCGAAGGACTCCTGGGCTCGCTCATCCCATTCAAAGGGAGTATCCTTCTTCAGGAGACGCATGAAACCTCTAGTCAAATTGGTGAAATTGACAACAAATCTTCGTAGGAAGTTTGTCGTGCCTTGCAAACACTAAAGATGACGAATATTTCACGGGGGAGACAACTGAAGTATTGCCTCCACCTTTAAGGGGTCGACTCTTATACCCTCTTTTGAAACGATAAATCCTAATAAACGACCTGATTTCACGCAAAAGATGCACTTATGAGGGTTCAATCTAACAACATAGTGCCGACATCTTTCGAACACCAATCTCAAGTGATAAGAATGACGCATCCTCATGCGAGAATGAGCAGCGAGGTCATCCAAAAATACTTCAATAATGGACTTGAGATCGTGGAAAATCAAGGTCATCGCCCGCTGAAACGTAGCTCCGGCGTTTTTAAGGCTGAAAGGCATTTTTCGATACGCAAATGTTTCCCAAGGACAAATAAATGCGGTCTTGTGTTGGTCCTCGGGTTTAATTTGAATCTGATTATATCCGGAAAAACCATCCATAAAGGAGAACACCTCGCTACCCGCACACTCATCCAAAATTTGATCTATAAATGGTGTGGGGAAGTTATCCTTAGGACAGGCACGATTTAAATCACGGAAATCAGTGCATATACGGATCGCTCCCTGCTTATTATCCACCGGAACGGGGTTTGAAACCCACTCCATCAAGGGAACGGGATAGATGAAACCAGCTTTCAATAGCTTCTCTATCTCTGCCTTTATGGCGGGTGCTTTCCTAGGATTTACCGCATGTAAACGCTGTCGAACAGGCTTAGCATTGGGGTAAGTCTTAATCTTGTGTTCGACAATCCGAGGGTCAATTCCTGGCATCTCATCGTAAGACCAAGAAAAAACATCATGGAATTCCTTGAATAGCTCGGTATACTCTCGAATCTCATCTTGGGAACAATCTGCCCCAATGTAGACATTCTCAATTGTACCAGGATTGAGAGAAATGTTGATAGGAATAGTTGATGATATGTTCGCCATGTTTCCATCAGCCATCTGACCAAGAGAGCTTAATGGAATCATGGTTCTACCAACTTTCTGTCTAAGAATATCCCTATAATCCTCATGCTCCAAAAGGTCAAGCTCTGGAAGGAAATATGATCTATGATGAACTTCCTCCCATGGTGGCTCAACTCCCGACATAGCCTCGATAATCGCTTCATCTGAAGGGAAAACCGTATCAAGGCAATCATGGGCATGAGAAGACTGTACTGCCCATGCAGGAAGCACATAGGGGTCTTCCCTCTCCATCCGTGAAGAGGAATAACAAGGCTCTGCAGTAGACTGAAGATTAGCTTGGTAAGCAATCATGACTACAGGCAACGGCACACTCGTCTCAATGGCCTCACTCGAAGGACTCGGTGAAGGAAGAATCCAAGGATCTCCCATATGACTTGTGTGAAAAGGCACCAATCTCGTAGATGTGGAAGCACCATCGAAACTAGATCCTATCATGAGGACGGGTGCAGGACAACTAAAGGTTCCCATGAGGGACGGATACATGCCTACACCAACACTCCCAGTTGTCGGCTGGGAATGTTCAACTTTCGGAACCGAAGCTTCCGAAGATGCACTAACAGGTGGATTCTTGAATTCCATTTGATCAATCGTTACAATCTTCCCATTATGAGGAAAGCATACAACGCGAAATACGGAAGACGCAACGACTTGCATACTATACATCCAGTTCCTTCCCAGTAAGAGATTGTAGTCGAGGGGTGCATCAACCACCTCAACCTCTATTGCAACGGTCTTCCCTCCCAAACGGACTTTAATGGAAGGGAGGATACCGTGCAGCCTAAACGATCTCCCATCAAAAACAGTTAACATGGTCATAGACTTTGACAACTCAGGAGAACCAAGACCCTTCCAACAAGACAAAGACATCACAGAAGTAGAAGCTCCCTCGTCAATCACAGTGCGCTTGACGATCATATTAAGACATTCTACATGCACCAAAAGGGACACATAGTAGGGCAAGCGAGGCTGATGTCCTGCGGTTTCAAATTTGATTACTGAGGAAGAATCATCACCATTCACACCAAGAGCGGAAAGAAAAGCCTTCCTTTGCGACGGAAAACTCTGAAGCACTTCCAATGCAGACATCGCACAAGGAGTATGACCCAAGTCCTCGACAACTGAATAATTCTAGGCAGCTTGGGAATTTGGGTTATGCCCCGAACGCTTAAGTACCCCCATAGGAATGCGAGGTGCATCCTCAGGTTTATCTGTAGGTTTCTCAATGCACAAAGGGGTTCCTGGTGGATCAGTTTCTTTGCCTGGGTTGGGTTGCGATGAAGTATAATCTTTCGCATGCGTCACAACTTTCGCGGCATGGACCATATTAATGCACCCACGACCACTAGTTTCAGCTGGATCTTCATCACTAGATTGATCATGGGACTTCGAGTTCATATTCTGGTTATGCGGTAAAGGGTTTGTTAACACAGTTGGGCCCTGTGCTATGAACTTCAAAGCTTCATCCATCCTAGGGCACAAGTAAGTGAGGTGATCGTCCTTACAAAGCTTGCAAGGAAACTTAACCTTACGCTTATTCTGCTTGTCCCCTCCAACATTTTTATTGTTCTTGTCATTATTGTTGGCATTCTCATTTTTATTCCCACCCTTCTTATTATTATTGTTTTTACTCTTTTTTTTTCGATTCCGTCTGGGTTGCTGGTTACCCTTCTGGTCGGACGATTGTACAGCAAGTACATTCACCGCTTGGGCAGGCTGAGATGAAGCTGTAGCTTGTCCCGAGGTAGATTGGTTGATTGACAACTGAGAAACTTGTTTCACAACCGAACCTGTAGGTTTCTTACTTGCACTACCCACAATGCCATCGGCATGTGGTCCAGGTTTGACCTTGGGATCGAAACTAGAACGAGGGGCATTAGGTATAATCTCATATAACAAACCAGACTGAGCATAGATCAAGTCTAGTTCCTGCGCCCTAAATATTGCTTGTTCCTCATTCTGCACTCCGGATGTAGAAACATCCTTCGTGATATATGGCAATAAATATTTGAGGAACCACTCAAGGAGGAACTCCAGCGGTATAAAGGCTTTGATTAATCTCTTCCGTCTACGCCACTCCTAAATATGATCAGAAATATGGGTGGCTTTATCTTGCCGAAATGTCGACAAGAGTTCAGTACCAACATCATAGCGCACTGGTAGCTGGAAGTGATTAAGGAAATTCATCGCAAGGTCGTCGAACAAAGTAAAGGCACCCCTAGTTAACTCTATATACCATTTCGCCGCAGGCCCTATAAGGGTGCGTTGAAATAGTCTCAAACGGACTAAGTCCTGATGCAATGAATTGGAAGAGCACCATAGGTGGAATTCTGTAACGTGTTCACTCGGATCCTCTCCTGGTTTGCCTTCGAACTTAGGGATGTCCGAAGGAAGCTTGGTAGGGACAGCCGACCAAGCCGGGTCATGAGCCACAGGATCGTTCGTAATTCTCAATAAGTCAGGTAGATTGAGTGTCGCGAGGAAAGGGATCCTAGGATGATGAGGTCTAGGGACTGCTCTATGGTTCATATAGGATTGATTACCACCATGACCTTGGCCATAGTTACCTCCTCCTGTATGACTCGTATAGGGTGGCGTGGAAGTAGCATAATGAGGTGGACCTTGACTAGTAGGAGCTACAAAGCCATAGTTAGGAGAGTACGTAGGTTGTGAATACCCGCCTCCGTAAGGTGAAGAGACCTGTCCATACTACGTCCCATAGTAGGGTCCATAGGTCACCGCTTGCGATGTCCCATGAGACACTCCATAGGTAGGGATATACATTCTGGAAGTAGGAATATACGTACCAGAAGTAGGGATATATGTCATGGAAGTAGAAATTTGACCTCTAGAAACATGAACATAACCTCCCGAAACCACTGGTGGTATGTAGGCTTGAGACACAACTGGTCTAGTAACCGCAGTACGGATCTGACTCGTAGCTACATGCTGACTCGAAGGACCACACGAGTAAGGTGGAGGGTTTACATGTGAAGAACTCGAAAGCGAGGACGAAGGAATCTCTGTAAGAATAAATGTACTAGTGCCTATCGTCACTCGTCTAGAACCTGGTATCCCTATCGGATCATTAACTCTAGACCTAGGAGGTATATAAGATGGAGCTTCTGCCATTGGGACAGAAGGTGCAATGTGACTAGTACTTCCAAACCTCTCCGCAAGGTAAGGCATGGGATTGCCCCCAGGCATAGTGCTAGGCTCAAAATCGGATTCAACATGAAATGTCAAATCGTGCATAGGAAAACTAGTCGTAACATAACTACCATAGCTGGTGCTAGGAGGGTCAAAGTGAGTCTCGGCATCATCCAGCATTCCATACCGGTAACGTGTCAATGGGGAATCTGCCCTAGGGTGAGTAGGTCTCTCATGAGAAGATCCTATCTGGGAAATAACAAGACTGATCTCAGCTAGGTCAGGTGAGGGATCATATGTAGTGGTAAGTTCCCCATCGTCAATACGAATGGGAGGAGGTGGCTCAGTAATAGTCTCTGAATGATCCTCCATGGTGTGTGAATCAGTGCATGACATAGTCTGCCTGGACCTTCTAGGCCCCTCTCCTAAAGGAGGAGGAGAAGTGGAAGGCAAAAGTCCTACTAACCGACGAGAACGGCGCAGAACCGTACCCAAATCCATAATGAATCAACCAAAAAAGCAAAGACTCTCTATTTACATCAACCCTAGGCCAACTAGCATGCACAGAGCAATCACTATAAAATCTAAATCCAAAAGCAAGAAAACAAGGGCTGGCTAAGTGAGCTCCCGAATATGGCTGGTATGTCTCACCTAGGAGAGGCTTGAGAGGCCCTTGTCACCACAAGTGGAGGTTCGAAACCAATTATTGTGGCCCTCATCTTCAACGCATAAAGTGACTGTGCTGTCTGACCCCAACCTGGCCAAGATACATGCAGAATAACCTCTACACGTACCCCCTCGATATCCTAGGTAAGGTCACTAAGGTCACCTCAATATAATCAATGCTCAGGCAGACAGTCGCAGGTGGGATTGACCGTATGGGCAGGGTAGCAAAGCCCGAAACTCCCGAAAGAGCCCCTAGATACGAATACAATCCTGGCTATATCACCGGTGCTACACAGTTCTCGACCAGGGGTTATCCCAATCAACAACCGCTCACACTGCCTAGTGCTTGAATCCCTTTTGAGAGGAGCTTCTTGAGAACGCTGGTTATATAAAGGATTTCACACACTCCCTAGACAGACATCTAGTTGTTGTAGTTTAGTGATCTTGGAGAATTGACTTACAATGAACTATTCCAAGATCCTAAAACCTAAGCTTGTTGGTGCACCCTAGAAAATAAAAGAGTGTAATTCATTTTAATTAGCGTTGATTTTGGTTTGGCTTTATTACTCAAAAATAGGATATGGTCGTGCAACTAATGGTGTTATGACGCAACAAGAAGTAAAATGCACACCTAACAATCAATGCAAATGCATTGTGTCCATGAAAACAGGGTATGCGTACTACGTGAATGCACAATTTCTTCTTCAAATGTTGAATGCAAATTTCCCTATATGAATTCCTAACTATTACTCCAAAGCAAATCTAGATCTAATGCAAGTACAATGCAAAGTGCAAAATGCAATGCATGATGATAAGCAAATTTTTTGGATTTTTTGAAAATAAAGAGATATAAAAAGCAAAAGAATGATTCTACCCACCCCAGACTCTGCAAGCACACATAGACAGCATTCCAGCAAAGCACTAAGGCAAAAGGACTCTAATGCACTAATCTCAAACAAAAAATCAAAGATGCCATGACAAGAACTTTCCTAAAAGAAAAAATTTAGGCTAAAAAAAAACGTTTCTGGTCAAAAAAAAGAGGTATTAAGAGACTCAGGCAGTGCCAAAGGAGACTCAGCAACTAACAACATTCACCCAGCAATCCACTATCTTCCACAAAAAGGTAAAAACCAGAGTATACGCGACTGTGCGCAGTAAACCCGCGTGTATACGTGGAAATCCCAGGGGAAACCGCGTGTATACGCGACTGTAAGTGACAAACCCGCGTACAGGAAGAAAAAGATGCACAAATTCAAGGCAAACAGACAGGCTGAGACTAAATTCACACCAATCAGGCTCTACCCGGCATACATGCCCCCATACCCGACACAGAAACAAGAGAGAGAGAGCAACTCAAATACATTGAATGCCAAGAAATCAACCCCCAAAGGACAATTACTACGAACTCCCCAGAGGAGTCACCAATTCTGTTACGGAGAGAAATTCCTATGGCTTGGGGTACCACAACAGACAGCTAGACTCCAGAAATCAATCTTTCCCAATATGCAATAGAAATAAAAACATCTAACACTAAAGGATCGAACCTCGTACCTTATTCCGGACGGTTGAAGTAGATCCCCGTTGAGCTTTCCAATCTTTAGCTTGAATTGTTATAGCACGTCCTCAACAACAAGTAAACAATACAAGCATACTATATTTCATGGTGTTAGATCTATTCTAGCATATATAATCAATAATGTAAAAGAATTTGACATATTCCAATTGATACAATATTCATTCAAATACACATTACTGGATAGGAAAAGATATTTCTATTAATATGAATCAGAGATTACAAGTGACAACCTCTAACAGCACATTTGCGAACCAGAGAAACTGAATCCCCCACTTGGGCCTCCACCACCTCAATCCTCCATCACTTCGATAGCAAGCTTACTAGCAAAAGGCAAGCTTGGGAAGAACACAACAGTGCTCCAAGGGACAAAGGGATGCAGACTCAAGCATAAGTTCTGGCAACAATGGACTATAGTTTCGGTACTCTCAATTCTCTCTTATACTTTCAATGTCTCAATGGTTCCTTATATAGCTTTTCAAAGGTATACTGAAAGGTCGAATCTGTGCGATCTCAAGGAATATGGAAGGCCAGGAGTCATATGAATCGGATCCAAGTCAAGGAACGCTCCAAAGGATTTTGGATTATGTACACATCCCGATGTACACGACTATAGAGGGAATATCCGCGTATGTACACGGTTATCGAGGAAAAGGCCACGTATATCACTTTTATAATGTTTTTAGGGATGGTCAATGATACATCAAAAGACAAAAAGTGGTCCATAGGGGCTAATGAGTCTGCAACGGGATAGGGGAAGGCCATACAATGTGTGATTCACCTAGTGTCGTGAAATCTGCTATAACATGATGTACTTAACAAATACCAGACCAGACATTTTTTTTGCGGTGAACACCTTAAGTCAATATCTAGTTCAACCTAGAAGGGTTCACTTGGTAGCTGCAAAACATGTGATGAGATATCTGAAAGGGACTATAGATTTTGGTCTATACTATGATGGTAGCCATGAGTATATATTGTATGGCTATACAGATGCAGATTAGGCTGGAAGTATCTTAGATAGAAAAATCACATCAGGTGGATGTTATAGTTTGGGATCTGCAATGATTTCATGGTTTAGCAGAAAACAGTCATGTGTTGCTTGAAGCACAGCCGAAGCAGAATACATAGCAGCTTGCTCTACTAGTTGTGAATCCATATGGCTTCGAAAGCTGATGTAAGGATTATTCAACCTAGAATTGGATACTACCATGATTCTATGTGACAATGAAAGTTGTATAAACATGACAAAGAACCCAGTATTCCATGACAGATCGAAGCACATAGAAATCAGGTATTTCTACATTTGAGATATGATGTAGAAGGGAGCCACAAAGCTATAGTATGTGAGTACTGATGAACAAGTTGCTGATGTGCTGACAAATCCTCTATGTTGAGTAAAGTTTGAATACTTTCGAGATAAGATTGGTGTGGTTCAGAAAGACATTCCCCGAAAGGGGGAGTAGTGATGATGCACTGGGATTGTATCATCCCTAGGCACTTGCCCTAAAGTGATCCGGTGAATCGGTCATCGAGATGGTGGTAGGATTGTATCATCTATGAACCTCGATTCAGAATGGATCTGGTGACTTTAGTCATTGAGAAGGTGGTAGGATTGTATCATCCTTGAACTTCGGTTCAGAACGGATCCGGTGACTTCGGTACTCAAGAACGTGTGTCGATCCCATAATTCCTAGAGGAAGGATTGTCTGAGTTCCACAGATGTGTTGATCCCATAATTCCAAAATGAAGGATTGTTGGTAGCTCCGTAAAGACTTGATCCCATAATTCTGAAAGGAAGGATCATCTGAGTTCCATAGATGTGTTGATCCCGTAATTCCGAAAGGAAGGATCGTTGGTAACTCTGTAAAGACCTAAATCCTGTAATTCTGAAAGGAAGGATCGTTAGTAGCTCCTTAAAGACTTGATCTCATAATTCCAAAAGGAAGGACTGTCTGAGCTCCACATATGTGTTGATCCTATAATTCCGAAAGGAAGGATCATTGGTAACTCCGTAAAGACCAAAAATCCCATAATTCCGAAAGGAAGGATAGTCTGAGTACCGCAAACATGTTGATCCTGTAATTCCGACAGGAAGGATCATGTTGACATTTTGATGATGATGATGTTGATGTTTTGATGATGATGATGTTTTCATGATGATGTTTCTGATCGAAAGATCAGAATATGATGATGATGATGTTTCTAATCGAAAGATCAGAGTATGATGATGATGATGTTTCTGATCAAAATATTAGAGTGTGATGATGATGATGTTTCTGATCGAAAGATCAGAGTATGATGATGATGATGTTTCTAATCAAAATATCAGAGTATGATGATGATGTTGTTGCTGATCGAAAAGTCAAAGTGCAGAAGATGTTGCTGATCGAAAGGTCAAAGTGATGAAGATGTTGCTGAAGAGGTTGTTGATAGAAAGGTCAAAGTGATAAAGATGTTGCTGATTGAAAGGTCAAAGTGTTGAAGATGTTGTAGATCGAAAGGTCAAAGTGCTGAAGATATTGCTAAAAATGTTGCTGATCGAAAGGTCAAAAGATGTTGATGATGATCAAAGAGTTGTTGTTGTTGAAGATTGAAGACGAAGACTATATGATGTTGAAAAGCTTCTAATGATTTATATATGTGTTACACTGATTATGTTGATGATGTCATCTCTCTCTCTCTCTCTCTCCTATTATTGTTGTTGTTGATGTTGTTATAGAATACCCTTCTTGTTAAGAGGGAGTGTTGAAATATTGTAACTTCGAAGAATATTCTATATGTATCTTTTTGTGGTCCTCGATGGTCCTATCGGGAGAACCACTCCTCGATGGTCCTGTTGGGAGAACCACTTGTATTAATTTGTACCCCAATGCTCCTAATCAGAAGAACTAATAAGAGTCATGAGGTAGTCCCCTCTAATTGTAAAGGTGGGTCATTAGCACCCCAGTGTGGTTACTTGAGCCTACATGTGTAACTCAAGCCTACATGACTTAACTCGAGCCTACATGTCGAATGAGTTATCTTAAGTGAACAGATGAATATAAATAGAGGTGTAGCACTCCTCATTTGAACACACACACTCTCACTTGTGTAGCGCATTAGTGGAGAAGAGAAGAGTAGCAGGAGAAGGAGGAGGATTAGGGTTTCATCTCCTTCCTGGTTTTATCTTTTACCTTTTTGGACATCTATATTGAGGAAGCTTTTGTTGGGTTTCTCCCTTTAGGGTTTTCCCAGGATAAATCTGTGTTGTTCTTGTGATGCTATTTCTTTTAGTGATCCTATTTATATCCTTTTTTTATGAAAATGAAATTTTTATACTGATGTCTTAGCTAAGCATATGAAAATTTAACATTCAATACACTTAAAATTGAGTTAACAAGAGAGCTGATAGTTGAAGCAACAGACATTGCAGATGAGGGTCAATTTTGGCTTAAAAAGGTGCCATTTACCTTCAATTTAGAGGATTTCCTATTGCCTGAGGTTGTAGCAGATTGGGGCAAGGGTGTGCATGTATAGAATTTCAAACCTGAATGGAGGGAGCCTATTAAGATTTTACAGAGTTATATAACTTGTGAAGGTAGATTTTCTTCTATCTTTAAGTATCACATAAGATTTCTACAACATCTAAACCAAGTGTCGAAGATTAATCTTCCCCACTACCTTTTATTGGATATTGGTAGTCATCTCCTAGCTTCACCTTGTGAGGTGATTCATGTTCTGATAGTCTCATAAAGGATTCCTTGAATCCTGTCATATGTTTGGAAGCCCCACTATCTATGATCCAATCATTGCTTCCATGAGGAATGTTTCCTGTGAGAGCGGAAATCAAAACATATTCATCCTCTCTTGAGGAATCTTCACTCTCATATCTGGTTCTTTTCTTCGATGGTTCATCATCCTCTGCAGCATGAGCATGATGTCTTCTTTTGTTGCTCTTTTTCTTGTTCTGTTTCTTAGGACAATTTCTTGCAAAGTGACCTGCTTCATCACATTTATAACATATGATTCTAGACAAATATTTTTTAGTGTTATATTTTTGAGAGCTCTTACCTCTAGATTGATGAGATCTTCTTTTGGTTGACTTGGAGTGTACCGTGAGAGCTTGATATTCACTTCCCATCTTCTCTTCTTGAGCTGCTATATGAGCTTATTCTTGAGAGAACACTTTCCATAGTCTACTGAACTTGACTAACTTCTTTCTAGTAGAGATCCCTTGAATAAAGGAGTCCCATGATCTAGGGAGACCATTCAAGGTAGTCATCACAATCTCTGCATTTTCCACTTCTTCATCTACTGCTTCCACTTGTTCCTTGATCTGAGAAACTTTTGTGAAGTAAGACTGGATTGTTTCTACATTATGAATCTTTACATTCTTCAGTTGGTTTATCAGATTCATCTTTCGGTTTATGTTCTTTCCTTCAAACAATTTGGTTAGGGCATCAGAAATAGCTTTAGGTGTCTTTATGAAGGACACCTATGGTATGAGGTGATCCTTGATGGAATCAGCAATGATCCTCTTTTCCATAACCAACTTCTTCTTATGTAAGGCCTTTACCTCATCTCCCTCTGGAACTAGAACCTCCTCATTGATAATAGGAGTCCAACTCATTTTCTTCTAGGACCAAGGAGATCCTATACTTCCAAGCTCGAAAGTTATCAGGTCCCTCAAGCTTTTAATCAAGCTTGGTATGATGAGACATCTTAGCTGAGAACCTCAATTGGAAATACAAAAGATTTAGATCTTACTCGGTCAAGATGTCGGATCTAGATTTGGAGCTGAAATACTGCAGAGCTGGTTCAGGAGTAGATTAAATTTTTGCTTTTGTGGAGTTTTTTCCAACAAATTTCTTTGAATTTGATCTCTAACTTCGATATTAGGGAGGAGATCAATCCAAGTGTGGGATCACTGAAAAATTCCTCTTCTGTGAAAACCCCTAATTTTTGACAGCAGTGTCGGGTCCAAAACTAAAAAATCTCAGAATTGGATTCTGCTTCTACAGAAAGATGTGCCCTAGGGAGGAGAGTTATTCCAACCTTCTTTTGCTGAAAATATGTGGAAAGAAATCCACAAAGTAGGAATCCCTAGTTTCTGGAACTGCATAGTGTCTTCTTCTCAGGTTAGCTTTGATACCATTTTAGTTTTTCAACATTTAAGCTAGCATTATGTTAGGTTCTTTAACTGAGAGAAAAACAAGTACAGCAATCAAACATAAGAGAAAATGAACACAGTGTTTTTCCTCAAGGAAACCATAAATGGAGAAAACCTCGCAACTTCCTCAAAGATAGAATCAGCAAAAAAGATAAAACCCCAAAACAGTAAGATGATCTCTCGATAGCAGTAACCTCTTTCTTCTTTACCCCAGTGTCTTTTTTCTTCCTTAGCTATGCACTACAAATGAGTGTGGATGAGTGTGTGATAAATAGAGAAGTCACCTCTCTATTTATACTAATTCATGACATGACTAAAACCCTACTAGGGATGAATTCACTAGGCGAGTCTAATAACCCTAGTGCCCCGAAAATGCGAGGACTTTAACCCTTAGACAATAGGAGGGTTACCCACAATGACTTGACATGACTTGTTTACATTATAGATCTTCCCGATCAGAACATCGGGGCATGACATGACATAATAACATTCTGGAATAAACATCGGGTTAAAATAGATAAGAAATACAAGTGAATACATTCTGAAGTTACAATTACATCAACACGTATGTACGTAGCTTTGGGGCATTTTTTCACGTATATCAAGCCCTATACATGGAAAAATCCTCGATTTCCATGTGGGTCATGGCACATAATTTAGGATGGCCTAGAAATCAAATTAGACCATTGAAAATTAAAAATTTACATGTAAATGAAAGACTAGGGCATGGAAAATTACCTGGAAAAAACGATGTCAGATTCCACCGGCTGGATCTCCCGGAATTCGCATTTGAAGTTCTGAGCTCAATTGGGTAAAAATTTCAAATTTTATATAATGTTTTGAATTTTTTACTATTTATAGAAATTTTTCAAATTTTTGAAAATTTTTACCTCCTTTTCTATAGTTTTGGACCATTTCTGACCCTTTTGGACCGTTTTTTACTACAATATGATGTAGGAGACTTTTTTGAGCGTCGTTTTGAGCGTTGTTTTGACCCGTTCATGTCGATTTCAGGTATGATGTTTAAGATGGCATATAGGTTAGGTTTCACCTCCAATTACATTTTGCATGACCTTATGACCGTTTCATTATAACCTTAGGTATGAACCCCTTCTATCTTATCACGGAACCTTCTTAATTTTTTAGAAGTGGCATGATTAGAATGGTAGAGCTTGACCTTACATGGGTACCCTAGTTAGCTCCTTATTTTTATTTGGTTCCCATGCCGATAGTTTGTCTTTAGGGTGTGGGAGTCCATTGTATAGTATTGCCATGACATTTCGCAAGAGCCTCATACTCCTCTTGATCTTTTTCTGGCCTGTTTCCTCAGGACTCCTTTATGTCAAGTTGTAGTTGCATTATCATGAGTTTTGCCTGCCTCATTGAGCCTTATGTTGGCTTCCCTGACTTTGAGTATCAACCATATAGCCCGAGCTTGTCTCACGACTAGCCATGCAGAGCCATTTTATATATCCTTTGCAGCTTGATTCCCTATTTTTACTGTGAGGGGACTTTCCCCTGAGTGTCACTATCCTACACATGTGTCCTTGCATTGAGCATAGGCATGTTCCACTGCTTGGAACTAGTTTGTTTTCCCATTTGACACTCTTCTCCTCCTAGTCTGTAACTTTAAAGCGATTTTATTCTTTTTCAAGCTTTTCAAATATTTGAAAAAGTCCAAAAAATTAAAAAAAACAAAAATCCGAACAAGAAAAGATGTTATCTTTGGCAGCAATTGAGTCGTGTCGCCTTCGAACAGAGGACTGTATATCACATCCATTGGTTGGGTTAATAGTTTGAATTTAGGAGCTGTACTCGTTTATCTGAGTTTATCTCCATGGATTGGTTAAGCTTCCAGTCCCTATGGATCCTCTATCGATGCCTCCTGTGTCACAGAGATGTTTTAGTTTTTCATATTGAGTCTATGCTTCCTACATTCAGTCACTATCTGCCTTTATGCTCTTGTTCAAAGGAAGTTGAAACTTGAGTTGGCCATTCCTCAGTTATCTTGACTTTGCATGTCGGCCATTCTTGGTATAGTTACTAGTTCATGCACATTATGATCGATTCCTTCCACATTATACAGCTTTGCTGAGTACCTTGTGTTAAATCATGGGGGATGCCTTAATGCCCTACTTCCAGTGGATTTCATCCGATCGACTTCAGATCATTTATTCTAGGATTGGAATCTAGAGTCATGTTTGAGTGCCTTGAGACTTGCAGTCATCAGTGGTAGGTTCTCTCACCATCGATAGTTTTTGGGAATACATCAATGTCCCCTGATCGATTGATTCTCTCAAGTGTTCAACCTCAACACATTTATTCACACTTGTTAGTTTTCACTCTAGTACCTTGATTCCCATTTTCATTATTGGTGGGTGATCTCGCATCTGTTAACGGTATACATCAATGACCAGTAATCAGACGATGGACTACTATGTTCGACCTTGAAACCTCTATTCACATAGTAGGACATGTACTCATTGCGGTTTGTGTAGAAGACCTTCCAGATTGGTGGCATCTCTTATATGCTACCTCCTTGATCGTGCCAGTGTTCATGAGATTTCAGCTCTCCTGACGTAATTCCAATATATGTCAGACATTTCCAGCAATTATGAAGATCTCGATCCATTATATATCTTCATTCTTCATGGAGATCATGATCCTTTGTATATATTAATCATGGATATTCTGATCTATTTATATTGTACGTGGTAATGACCACATATCTTATATTGTATCATGCCTATTCATGGCCATTGTACTCTTATGTATCCGGGATTGCTATATCTATTTGAAGTTATGTGCAGAGTTGTATCATTGTATAGTGCTGATTGGATGGCTAGTTCTTCCACTGGGTTCTTTATCACTTCACTTCTAGGATGGACTTATAATGTATTTTAGCCATCGTATGACCCCTATGACCTCACACATTAGGGGGCATCTGTTATAGCTAATTTTACCACACATGGTGAATCACATTTTTATGGCCTTCCATGTCCCTCTACAGACTCCATAGACCCCATGGACCATTTTTGTACCTTTGATGTTTCCAAGATCATCCCTAAAAACATGCAAAAATTGCCATACGCGACTTTTAAAAATTTTCTTGCGTATCTATTGGGGTTTGACCTCTAAAACCGCGTACATCGAGATGTGTGCAAAAGGCCAAATTATTTTGGAGTTTTCCTTGATGTGGATCCAACTCACTTGTCTCCTGGCCTTCCATATGCCTTTAGATCAATTGGATTTGACCTTTCATTACCCCATTGAAGAGCTATATAAGGATCCCTTTGGATACATTGAAGGCATGAGGAATTGAGAGTAGGAAAACTATAGTCCATTGTTGCCAAAGCTTATACTTGAGTTAGCATCCCTTTGTCCCTTGGAGCACTTTTTTGTTCTTCCCAAGCTTTCCTTTTGCTTGTAAGCTTGCTATCGAGAGATGGAGGATTGAAGTGGTGGAGGCCCAAGTGGGGGACTCAATTTCTCCTACTCGCAGACATGTCGACAGAGGTTGTCTCTATTGTAATATATGTTTTATATTAATAGAAATATATTTTCTTGTCCAATAATGTGTATTTGAATGAATATTTGATCCATGGATGATTTCAAATGCTTATATGTTATTGATTATATATGCTAGAGTAGGTCTAACACGATTATATATAGCATTTTTGTCTTGTTTATTGAATGTTGAGGCATTCAAGATGGAGTTGGAAAGCTCAATGGGGATCTACATCAACTGTCCAGAATAAGGTACGAATCGAGATCCTTTAGTGTTAGATATTTGGTTTCTCTTGCATATAGGAAAGGATTGATTTCTGGAGTCAAGTTGTCTATTGTGGTACCCCAAGCCATAGGAATTTCTCTCCGTAACATCAAGTATGTGTATAAATTCTCTAACCTCTTGATAGCATAGAAATTGATCCTTTCAGTGATCCATTCAACGATTTATGAAGAAAAATATCAAAGGAGATCAAACGGCGGAGAAAGATCGCGATGAAAATTGATGGTCACAATCTCTTCCACATCTTGAAATAGATCAACGACTGAGAATCAACCCATAAGAATCAACAGCATAGTAATCTTATGTTTGAAGAATCAGGGAAATATGGAAACTGTGATCTTGCAACCCACATGCGGAATAGACCGTTGGGGAACAGAGAGTTGTAGAAGGAGATTTGCAGGGAAATTGTGATCCCGCATCCTGCATGTAGAATAGACCGTTGTGGATATAGTTCATTGCTGAAATATATATTGCAAGGCCACATCCCACATACCTCATCTTGCAAGTTGCGGAAAGGAGAGTTGCAAAAGGAAATCTATGGGGAATAGAATTTATAGGAAGACTCTTCCGCATCCCGCATCCTGCATCCCTCAAGTTGTGGAAAGAAGATTTATGTCCAAAAATTCAACCTGTTAGAAGAAGTATTGAATATATTTGATCATTTAGGCTATCACTAATTCGACAATCTAAGCCCCATAATGTACTTTAAGAATGCATTGAAATAAAACATTCACATATGCATACAGTTTCAATTATACAACGGCAACAATTCCTCAATTCAACACCTTAGGAAAGTTCATCATATTTCATTAAGCAAATACAAATGGAGAAATTAACACAAAGATACTTATCTTTGAAAGAAGTTTGTCCCACAACCAGCTACGTCATTGCAACGTTCCACCTAACCATAGTCTAGTGCGGTCATCAATGTCTCAGCAGCACTTTCACCCCCGAGCTAGACATGATTCCCATAAGGAATAAGGTAACACTAGAAGACTCACACATAGCCAAGGATACAACAAAAACTCATGGAAGCCAACAAAGTTGGGTTTATCAGGATGTCCAGTCAAGGATTACACAAAAGGCCAAGTGCACAATAAGAAACGGCCAAGCCAAGATCCAATAGGGTTAATAGGATACCATCCAAGCCAAGCTCCCTTCGGTTAATAGGATGCTAAGGAGATGGAAAGGTATAAAGGATATGATAGTGGTTAATTCAAGTGCTAGGGACACATACACAAGATCTATCTGGCCTAGTATCTACAATAATGCACCCCAACACAAGGAAGCATCCCCTTCTTTGCTCCACAGTCTGTTTGGCTATGCCTTCCCTTCTAGTGCTCTTTAGGGTCATGCAGTGGGGATTTACCAACCAATCTTATCCTTTCATGTGGTTCATCTATGCACTAGGTTAACAAGCCCATCCCTCTTCTCTTCAACCCCTAAGTCTTGCATACAAATCAGACCCAAAATAGGGTGTACATCACAACAACCACGAGGTAAAACACAATAAACATGCTCCACTCACTATGGAACAGAGGATACCAATACGAAAACACCTTCCATGACTTAGGTAAATAATACCATCATTCAAAATGATGAACTGATTCTTGTCAAAACTGGGGAAAGATCAGAGGATCACTCTTCCATAACATCGATTGATCTCCACCACCCAATCGCTCAGAAAAAATACAAATCCCTCAACCCATGAGGTTCATGATGGTTGGATAAGAGTAAATGGTTCAAAGCAAATAACACAAAGAAAATACATGGTTCTGTTTGCATATTTGTATGAACCACCATGATGAGCATACCGCCCCCCACACAGTGAATGAAGGATGGATGATCAAAACATTCTATCACTCCCCAAAATGTGAGGGAAGATGAAAACATGAATGCATGAGGGAATGGGCATACGTTTTTGGTTGTTTTCTTTTGACACATGTATTTTCCCCAATATCTCAAGGTTTGAATAATTCTCCCTCCCCATTCCTTGTGAAATCATGCCCCCATCTCTTTAATGTTGCAACGCATAGCTAATTGTGGTATTTTTCTTAGTTTGGATTTTATATGATATTCAAAAATATATGTATTGTGTTTGACTTAGAACCATTAACCATAGGCATCAACCATGATCACCTATACACAAAACATCAATCAATGGTAGGGCCTTGGCCTTGAGCTCCTTGCCATGATTCCATAAAATATTTACATCATGTACAATCAAAATACCACGGGGTCAAAACCGGGATGTTACAAAACACCACAATGAATTTAATTCATTATGTTAGATTCATTCCTATAGGATGCAATCTGTAACAAGGTTTTTGAAACCATGGCTACATCATATGTTGATGCATATTTAAATAAAATCAATAACAACAAAAGTTTGATAACTAAACCAAATACTTATCTATATAACATCTCTCAATCGAGATTTGGTAAACCCCGCTTCAGAGCCTAACACCTCCTTGGGTGTTCAATGGAAGCTCTAGTTTAAGGGCCTAACACCTCTCCCAATTCTCACCAGTGCTAAGGAAATTCCTTTCCAGGCACCATACCACAACATATTAATTCACATGTCAGATTCATTTCCCACAGGATTTACTTATTACAATATTTCCAAAATCTTTGCTGAATCATTATGCACATGTGTAATTATAGAAAATCAACTAGGATTTTCCAAGTAACCCAATACTTATCTTCTAAAATCTCTCAACCGATATCTGGTCAGCCCCGCTTCAGATCCCAATACCTCCTTGGGTGCTCAATAACAACTCTAGCTTAAGGGCCCAACACCTCTTCCAAGTGCTTACCAATGCTCAGGCGCTTACCTTCTAGACATCATAATACCTAGGGGTTATTCTCTTAACGGATCCCCCACTCTCATGAAAGTCTCCTTACACTGTCAATGTGTGCGAAAAGAAGTCTAACCGGATGTATTACACCCTAGTCGTCCCCAGTGATGCATAGCAGTGCCTAACTGGCAGGGGAGGCAAATGTATGTACCCATGTACATCCTTCCATAGGAGCCATGTACTCCTAGTACATGTTTTCATCATCTCACCTATTCCAATAACATTCCTCTGAGAATCTATGTATCCCAGTACATCCTTTTGAGGGGTTATCTATCCCAAACACATCCTTCCAAGAAGCTATGTATTCCAAGGTGTACTTTCACCATCTCACATGCGTTACATATAGGTATGCAGTTTACATGATATGTCATCATAAAATTTTAATCATAGATTCTCAAATCTATTTCATACATACATGATTTCCAAAATATCAAATGATTAATAACACTGATATTCAAAAATAAAAATCTGAGCTCACAATCCCGCTTCTTGCAGAAAATCATATTTTTGCAACCATGAGGCCATCCTCATGATGTTTGGCTTCTGCAAGTGGGGATTGCACATCCCTTACTTATGCATGCTACCAAAAACCTGCACATCCACATACAACATGTCATCCTAGCACAATGTTTTTTTTAATCAGCCAAATAATCATAGTTAGTCAACAGGAAAATTCAGTCATCAAGCAATGCAAGACAAGCATATCCATTGTTAGAATGATTCAAAACCATCATAGGAGATCACAACATCCCATAATCACCAAAAAAAATTCAATCTGAAGTTTCAAAACTTGTTCTCGGTCATGAGATCATTCTAATGCAACCTGGCAGCTTCCTGCCCTAGGTTCCTTGGGAACAACCATACTGCTTTGATCAGGTCATTCTATCTAATTATTTAGGATGTACTCATATTCATTTCCATACACACAAGGGCCACTTCCTCATGGAACTACAAGTTCACATGCAAGCTTCCTCAGCCTATACATACGCTTCACTTTACTTGCAGAATCTTCTTTAGTGAGCTTCCTGCAATACCATACAAGTCCCACAAAATATATTATATATGTTAACTTTCTTAGAGTAGGCCAACTCATCATGGCCTCAATATTTTCAGGGTCTCTAGATATTCCTTTATCTAAGATAAGGTGATGCAAACAATGATTTCTATCCTCATAGAAGTCACACCTGCTCAAACCTGCATACAACTTATGCTTCATGAGCAATTTCAAATCCAACCTTGAATGTTCCACATGTTCTTCCTCATTCTTAGAATAAATAAGAATGTTATCAAGGAAAACAAGAACAAACATGTCCATATACTCACTAAAAAAATTATTCACAAGGCACATAGATGTAGCTGGTGCATTTGTGAAACCAAATGATACCACTACAACATCATAGGATCCATACCTTGCTCTAAAGGTTATATTATGAACATTTTCATCCTTGATCCTTACCTGCTGGTAACCAGAACTTAATTCAACCTTGGAAAACACCTTTGATCTTCTCATTTGATCAAATAGGTCATCAATCCCAGGCAAAAGATACTTGTTCTTCATAGTGAATTTGTTAAACATATTAAAATCAATACACATCTTGTGTGTACCATCTTTATTTTTAACAATTAGGAATGGTGCTACCCAAGGAGACACACTTTTCTTGACATACCTCTTCTCAAACAACTCTTGCAGGTGCACCTTCATCTCTAGTATTTATGGTGTACTCACCCTGTAGGGTATCTTGGACGCTGATTATTTACTTGAAACAGGTTCAATCATGGGATCAACGTCCCTCTTTTGAGGAAATCTAAGAACTTCATCAGGAAAACATCCTTGAATGCCCACAACACATGAAGGTCATCCAACCTACAAGCTTATTTCTCTGCTTCCTCCAAAATATGATTTGCATACACTCTGCAACCTTTTTTATAAACATTATTCAGCTACATTGTTGAAGAATTCCTTCCATAGATCACTTTTGGAATGCCTCTCACAACACTTAGGTTTCGTTCTTCATCCAAGCACTCAAAATTCTTGTTGTGACAATCTAGCTTTTCTCTATGTGCTCATCTCCAATCCATTCCAATGAGTATATCATAGGATCCAATTGGAAAAGCATTCATATCTACACAAGTGACTAACCCATCCATGACTAATGAAAATTTCCTTACGACATCACTAACTTTATTCTTAGTTCTAGTGGCTAGTTAGATTAACCATGATCTTCTATGCTTTGAATTCTTCAAAGTGCATATCTCAACAATTCCACGGGTGATATAGCTATGATTTGATATAGGTTCAATAGAAACAGTCTATTCAACAATATCACCCTCAAATTCCACCATAGTTGAGTTATGACCTTCCTGGTGGTCTTCTAACACTGCATAAATTTTAGGAATGATCCATGATTCCTAACCCACAGTTTCAGCTTCTTGGGTGCTAGGGACTTGACCCTCATTTCTATTTTCCAGTGGACAATTACTGTGCATATGGGGTACTTCACATACCCAACAATTGAGTGGTTCCTTTAGCTTTTCCCTCATCATTCTGGTCAATTCAATCATAGCTTATGATGGATGCCTTTGCTGCATCAGGAGGTGATGAGGCTTAAAACCTTTCTTCCTTGGGTTAATCTTCAAATTCTTCTTATGAGAATTTATCCTACTCCCTTCCATATATTTTATCTGATGCCTGGAGTTTATCTACATTTGTAGATATGCCAAACTTTGTAGCATGGTGGTAGTCAACTGGTTTTTCTCTACTAGAGCCTTAACCAACCTCTTATTTTCTTCTTTGCAATCCTACAACCCTTCCCTCAGCATTCTAATGGTAGCTATAGCATTTGGGTCACTCTCTTGTTCCCTCTTCCCAACATTTTCAGTTCCGTAACCTGGCCTTACATACCCTTCGCCATGTGGACAAATCCAGCACAAATGGGGTCCTCCACATATCCAGCATTGGAGTGTCTTTCTCCCCTCTTATGGGTCTCTTGTATTTTTCCCCATAGCATCTTTCACGTGTCCATACGGATCCCGTTCATCATCCATGCTATTAATTTTATTAGCGTTTATCTTCTTTGACCTCCTTGGTTGGACCAAGATCAACTCTTCAATATGCACTATGAATCTGCAAAATATGTTAACAACATCATTTGTTAGTCAATCTCAGAAATTCAAACAATTACTTACCAATTGCTTCTTGCAAGCATGAATGGTTAATGTGCCTTTCGTCGGGTTGGCTAATGTCTAGCAATTGTGCTAATTAGCACTCCTTCTGGCTATAGTTTCTTTATTGCAATAATGACTATATCAGGGAGATGATGAGGGTCAAGTTGCTTCCCCCACCTTATCGCTTCCCTGCGCCACTGCAGGGCAAGTCAAGGGCAATGTCCTCATTTTTTTTTTGTAAATTTTTTATTTTTACGCAATCTGGTGCACACACACGTTGCCATTTTTCATCTTTCAGGCCCATGCAATCCCTACTAAAAAACTACTGAATTTATTTGAACACAAAGGTGGATTTATCATGGCCCCTTTGGGGCCAAAAGCTGTAACATGAGATTTGTTAACTGTTCAACTTGGCCCATTTAGGCCCTAGCGCTGCAACCAGCAGCTCTAATAGCATACTATCACGTCCCCTCTCACCTTAGAGGAGAAATGGGACCATAGTTCAACACATTTGATGAATGAGCATCCAGTTCGAAGTTCACTATACTCAAGTCTGTGTATAAATTCTCTAATCTCCCGATAGTAGAGAAATTGATCCTATTAGTGATCCATTCGACGACCTATGAAGAAAAATATCAGAGGAGATCAAACGATGGAGAAAGATCACGACATAAATCGATGGTCACAATCTGTTACACATCTTACAATAGATCAACGGCTGAGAATCAACCTGCAAGAATCAATGGTGTAGAAAGATTGAGTTTGTGGAATCAGGAAATATGGAAACTGCGATCCCACATCCCACATATGAAATAGACCATTGTAGAACGAAGATTTGCAGAAGGAGATCTATGGGGAAATTGTAATCCTGCATCTCGCATCCCACATGTGGAATAGACTATTGTGGATATATTTCATTATAGAAATAGAGATTGCGAGGACACATCCCACATCCAGCAAGTTGCAGAAGGAAATCTATGCAGAATAAAATTTACAGCAAGATGTTTCTACATCCCGCATCCCGTAAGTTGCGGGAAGAAGATTTATGTCCAAAAATTCAACCTATTAGCAAAATTCTTGGATATATTTGATCATTCAGGCCATCACCAATCTAGCAATCTAATCCCCATAATGTAATTTAAGAATGCATTGAAAGAAAACATACATAGATGCATACAGCTTCAATTATACAACGTAAGCAATTCATCAATTCAACACCTTAGGCATGTTCATCATATTTCATTAAGCAAATACAAATGCATAGTTCAACACAGAGAGACTTATCTTTTAAATAAGTTTGTCCTATAACTAGCTACTTCATTACAACGTTCCACCCATCCATAGGCTAGTGCGTTCATCAATCTCTCAGCAGCACTGCCACCCTCGAGCTGGGCATGATTCCCAGAAGGAATAATTGAACACTAACAGACTCACACATAGCCAAGGATACAACAAAAAACTTGGCCAAGATAATATATTTGGGTTTATCACGTTGTCTAGAAAAGGATTACACACAAGGACAAGTTCACAACAAGACACAGCAAAGACAAGATCCAATTGGGTTAACAAGCTACCATCCAAGCCAATCTCCCTTGGGTTAACAGAATTCTAAGGCGGTGGAAAGGTAGAAAGGTTAAGCTGGCGGTTAATTCAAGATATAGGGAGACCTACACAAGATCTATCAGGCCTAGTATCCACAGTAACTGCACCCCAACACAAGGAAGCATCCCCTTCTCTGCTCCACAGTCCCTCGAGCTATGCCTTCCCTTCTAGTGCTTTTTAGGGCCGTGCAGTGGGGATTTACCAGCCACTCTTATCTTTTCATGAGGTTCCTCTATGCACTAGGTTAACAAGTCCATTTCTATTCTCTTCCACCCCTAATTCTTGCATACAAATCATACCCAAACCAGGGTGCACATCACAAAAGCCACAAGGTAAAACATAGTATACATGATCCACTCACTCTATAACAGAGGAGACCACTGCGGAAACACCTTCCATGACTTAGGTAAATTAGACCACTATTTAGAACGATGAACTAATTCTCAATGACAATAAGGAAAGATCAGAATAGCACTCTTTCATAACATCGAGTGATCTCCACTGCCCAATCGCTCAACAAAACAACAAATCGCTCAGTCCGTGAGCTTCATGACTGTTATATAAGAGTAAATAATTTAGAACAAATAACACAGAGCAAATACATGGTTCTAATTGCAGGTTTGGATGAACCACCATGATGAGCATACCCCCCCATAGTGAATAAAGGATGGATGACCAAAACGTCCCCTCGCTCCCCAAAACGTGAGGGAAGATGAAAATGTGAATGCATGAGGGAATGCACATACGTTTTTGGGTGTTTTATTTTGACACATGTATTTTCTCCAATAGCTCAAGGTTTGAATAATTCTCCCTCCCTATTCCTTGTGAAATCATGCCCCCATCTCTTTAACATTGCAGCGCATAGCTAGTTGTGGTATTTTCTTTAGTTTGGATTTTATATGATATTCAAAAATATATGTATTATGCTTGACTTAGCACCATTAACCGTAGGCGTCAAACCTGATCACCTATACACAAAACATCAATCAATGGTAGGGCCTTGGCCTTGAGCTCCTTGCCATGATTCCATACAATATTTACATCATGTACAATCAAAATACGATGGGGTCAAAACCAAGATGTTACAGAACAACACAATGAATTTAATTCGTATATTAGATTCATTCCTATAGGATGCAATCTATAACAATATTTTTAAAACCATGGATACATCATATGTCATGTATATTTAAAGAAAATCAATAACAACAAAATTTTGATAAGTAAACCAAATACTTCTCTGTATAACATCTCTCAACCCATATCTAGTCAATCCCTCTTCATAGCCTAACACCTCCTTGGGTGTTCAATGAAAAATCTAGTTTATGGGCCTAGCACCTCTTCTAGTGCTCACCAATGTTGAGGCGCTTCCTTTCGAAGCACCATAACACAACATATTAATTCACATGTCAGATTCACTTCCCGCAAGATTTCTTTCTTCCAAGACTTTTTAAATCATAGCTGAATCATTATGCACATGTGTAATTATAGAAAATCAACAAGGATTTTCCAAGTAACCAAATACTTATCTGTATAGAATCTCTCAATCGAGATCTGGTCAACCCCGCTTCAAAGCCTAACACCTCCTTGGGTCTTGAATAACAACTCTAGCTTAAGGTCCCATCACCTCCTCCACATTCTTACCAATGCTCAGGAACTCACCTTCCAGACATCATAATACTTAGGGGTTATTCTCTTCACGGATCCCCCACTCTCATGACAATCCCATTACGGCGTGAATGTGTGCAGAAATATGTCTAATGAGATGTCTTACACCCTGGGCATCCCTAGTGATGCATACCGGTGCCTAGATGGCAAGGAGGAGAATCTATGTACCCAAGCACATCCTTCTAGACGAGCCATGTACTCCCTCTACATGTTTTCATCATCTCACATATTCGAAGCACATTCCTCCGAGAAGTTATGTATCCAATTACATCCTTCCAAGGAACCATGTACACCTAGTACATCCTTCTGAGGTGTTATTTATCCCAAACACATCCTTCCGAGAAGATATGTATTCCAAGGCATACTTTCACCATCCCACCTGTGTTACATACATGTATGCAATTTACATGAGATGTCATAATAAAATTTTAATCATAGATTCTCAAATCTATTTCATGCATACATGATTTCCGAAATATCAAACGATCAATAACATTAATATTCAATAATAAAAATATGAGTTCACAATCTTGCTTCTTGCAAAAAATCAGATTTTTGAAACCATGAGGCCATCCTCATGTTGTTTGGCTTATGTTAGTGCCAAAAATTGTTCTCGAACTACAAAATAACAAGCCAACACAATCTCAATAAACACAATTAAGTAAAATAGGTTTTTCTAGGGGTTTTGTTGTACATTTTGAAGATAAGAGGGCAGAAAATTCATAAGACCAAAGCAAACACTAAATTATGAGAATTTGAAGAACTGACATGCATAACATATAAACCATAACAAAAACACAATAAACACAGCATTGAGTTCCACCCACAGTTAGAAAGCATTTCAAGCATAAAAACCCTAAACAAGAAATGAGTATACCAACTTAGTAGTTAACACAAATTAGAAATGAAACCACATAATAGGGCATATAGTTTCATATATTTCATAATTTAGTCATCAAAAAAACATAAGCGTTTTTACACTTAGCTCATAAATCACAGACTGATAGCCTCCCCTTGCAACGAAAATCAAACCCTTGGTCCTTTCTCAGACTTACATTTATCTTATTCCTTCAAAAATAGTTACATAACTGATCCAAAACTACTTTTAGGTCATCTATAGAATTGTTCAATATAAACTATCATTATACAAAAATGAAACAACTTTTTCAAGCTAACTAATAATTGCTCTTCTTAAAGTACTTTTACAAGTATTTTGCTACCTCTGCTAAAAGAGCAATTCCCTCTAAATCCTAGGCTTTTCTTCTGGCTTTCTGGTGATCTACTTCCAATTCTGCAACTCTTCTTGTCAACTCTTCATTCTGCTGTGTCAGCTCCTGAATAGTTTCCTTTAGTTATGTAAATTGGTTCTATGTATGTCGTTTTAGTTTTAAATCTTCTTTAGAAACTTAAATCAACTCCTGATAGTGACTATTTACTTCTTCTAGATCTTCTCTCAGTCTTTTATTTGCAGTCACTAACCCTTCATTGCTTTCATGCAGGTACTCAATTTAATGCTTGTATTGCTTGATACTCCTTTGCAAATATTCATTTTCAGAATCCGTGTATTTTCCTTTTAACACTGGCGGCAATCCTTCAGGTATCCAAGGGATTTTTAGCTTCCTAAAAATTTCTTCATCTTATTCCATATGTTCTGTCAAGGTCATTGGAATTTCTGAATACTCTTCAGCTTCAATACTACACTTATCTGATTTCTCAGTAACCTATCCTTTATCTATACAAGAACTCTTCAAATCATTTTGATGTTGTTCTAGATTCATCTTCTGTCGAACCTCCATGAAAATTTCTGAGATCTTGGTATCAGTGAACACTGGTTTATTTTTTGAAACTATTTTTTTTACCCTTCATAACCTTTTTGTTTTCATCTTCACTATCTTCTAATTTCTTCTGAGATGATGAATCTTCAATTATTGTAATATTTTTTTCAGCTAGTTTAGGGTTTAGCAACTTCTTCATATTTAACCTAAGTTTGTTCTTTGGCCTTGTCTCTAGCCTCCAAACTGGTCCAACCTCTGCTAACATTTTCAAATCTTTCCCTTGATGTGTAACTAAAGCTAGTTCAACAACTTTCATTTTCTTTCTTCGTGACACTGTCTCTTCATCAGAATGGGTATGTATCTCTTGTTTAGAATGAACCCTAACTTCATCAGTAGTATGAACCCTAGCTTCATCAGATAAATATTTTTCATCATCTTCAGAGAGTATTGTAATAGGGATCTATTTTTGGTCTTTTACATCTTCCTTTTGTAGAAATTCAGGCCTGCAGTAGATTAATTTCACCCACAACAATTAACAATTGATCATGCAAAATTATCAACAATGGAGACTGAATATGGAG
>LPNX010196908.1:63709-119424 GCA_001517045.1 Pseudotsuga menziesii
AATCACACCAAAATTTTAAAAAATAAAACTAAGAAATCAAATAAACATGAAAGTTAAAGGAAAAAGATTCAAACTATCCTAAGAAACAAAAATTTCTAGGAATAAGGAATAAAACCAATCTTCAAAATGTAAAGAAAAGTATTAAAAAAATGGAAAACAAAAACATGATCTAACATTTGGCTCCTGCTGTGGGATGAAGTCCTCCCTATGAGGCTTCAAGAACCTGTAGACCAGAGCCTTCCATGCTGCTACCTGCTAGGCTAGAAAATTTTCATTGGGTCATGGATTCCTTATTATGTTATTCACACCGGTATATACAATGAAACTCCAGTATCCATCTCAAAAACTATAAAAATGCTTGTGGAATCGTCCATTAACTGGATTAGACAATTCCTCACCCTCCAAAGTCTGTAGTACAAAAGTATTGTTTTCTAGAAACTTTGATACTATGAAAGGACCAAACAAAAGGTTATCAAACTTGCCATTCTTTCCTTTCTTCTCCTTCATAGTATCCCATCTCAAAACCATATCTCGCACCGAAAAAGTATTCTCTTTAATTTTTCTATCAAATATTTTTCTGACTTTTAACCTGTACAGCTGAGCCTTTTCTTCCACTGTTTCCTGTTTCTGCTGTAACTCTATCACTGCATAAATTATTCTTTGCATATCATTAGGTTCTTCCTAACAATCTTCAAAAAAATTCATCACTGGGATACCCAACTGAAAAGGAAAAACTACATCAGTACCATATACTAATTGGAAAGGAGAGGTTCCAATTGCTTTTTTAACTGTTATTCTATATTCCCATAATGCATATTTTAACATTGAATCCCACGATTGTTTGTTCTACTTCAATAAATTCCTGATACTCTGAATAATATTCTTATTATATGACTCAGCTAACCCATTTCCCTGAGGATAATAAGGTGTTGAGTGTTTCAATATAATCCCATTCTTTTCACAAAATGCCCCAATAGCCTTATATTTAAAAGATTTAGCATTATCAGTCAATAATTTCTGAGGACATCCAAATCTACTAAGAATATTTTCTTCAATAAAATCTATGATCACATTATCTGTTGTATTTATTGTGGGAATAGATTCTACCCATTTAGTAAAGAAATCTATAGCAGTCAAAATCCACTTATGCTACCCTGAAGAAGATGGATTTATCTCTCTTATGAAGTCCAAACCCCATTGCTGAAAAGGGGCATTAACAGTAATTGACTTTCATTGTAATGACAACAACTTTTTCCTACCAGCAAATTTTTGAGAAGGGATACATGCTCTTACCTGCTGATATACATCAGAAAATAAAGAGGGCCAATAGTATCCGGCTCTTAGAATTTTATATGTTGTTGTCTTCCAATACTTATGTCCCCCACAAACACCTTCATGTGATTCAGATATTACTTCTCCAATTTTTGGTTTATCCAAACATCTAAGTAACATACCTCCTGTATCTTTCCAAAACAATTGATGTTCAATCAAACAATATTTAGTAGTTTTCAACTTTAATGACCTAGCATATTTCCTATCTAAATGTTCTGGACATTGCAAATACAAAATAAAGTGTACAATATCTGCATACCATGTGGATTCTGCATAGTGGTCCATAATCTTTTCTTTCTCCTACTCTGCTTGAATTTCTTCCTGTGCTAGTTGTTCTGCCATGAGATGTGGACCTAAAGCATGGGAATTTGAATCAACTAGCAATTTAGCTAAACCTTGTCCCTTTACTAGCTTTATAGGTCTAATAACCACAACATATTCCATTATTTTTTCAATCCACTTCCCTCTTTTTCCCTCACTGTCAGGCTGAGTCAAAACATCCTTAATGGCACCATTAGGAACATAAGCAATAACCTTGGAATGCAAAACATAAATTCTGAAAAAAATTCAATGCTTTTACCAATGAGTAAGCCTGCTTCTCTAAAATACTGTATTTTAACTCTGAATCTTAGAGAGTTTTGCTGAAAAATGCAATTGTCTGTTCAAGACCATCCTTATTCTTCTATAATAAAACAACAACCAATGTATCTTTAGATGCAAAAGAAAAAGTTAAAAATTCTGTTGTAAAATCAGGACTTACTAAAACTGGAGCTTCCATAAGAGCCATCTTAATCTTTTCAAATGAGTTTTTCACTTCTGTAGTCCACTTGACCTCCTGATCTTTCTTCAACATAGCTGTAATCTGTTTGATGGTTTCAGCAAAATTTGGTATGAACCAATGCAGAAAATTGATTTTACCAATAAAAGATTGTACATCCTTCTTGCTCCTTGGTAAACTTATTTTCAGTATTGCTTTCACCCTTTCCAGATCAATCCTTATGCCATCAGCTGAAACTAAATGACCCAATAACTTACCTTATTGTACAACAAAATGTGATTTCTTTGGATTGAGATCAACCATATTTTTTGCATTTCAGAAAATTTTGTTTTAAGTGTTTTAGATGCTCATCATCTGATTGTGAAAACACTGTAATATCATCTAAGTAAATCACTACAAACTTATCTCTTTCCCCTACAAAGGCTATGTCCATAGCTCTTTGAAAATTATCTCCAACATTCATTAATACAAAAGGCATTTTACTCTACATGAAAGTACCCCAGGGAGTAGTAAAAGTTGTTTTTCCTTTATTATCAGGATGCATGGCAATTTGATTATATCTTGAAAAACCATCAACCATAGAAATTATTTGTGCACCAACTACCTTCTGCAATATTTGTTCTATTTTTTGCAAAGGGTAATTATCCTTCAATGAAGACCTATTCATATTTTGAAAATCAACACATGGTCTGATTTCACCATTCTTTTTCCTAACAGGAACTAAATTGGCTACCCATGAAGAATATCTGAGGGGAACAATGATCTTAGCATCTAATAACTTTTTCACCTCCTTTTCTATAATAGGAAACAAAGCTGGATTTATCCTCAATTTATGTCTGAAAGGTTTAACATTCAGTTTTAAAGGCACTTTATGCTATATAATTCCAGTATCATATGTCTTCAAATCTTCATATGACCAAGCAAAAACATCAACATACTCTTTAACAACTTGATGTACCTATTTCTCTGTTCTGCTGTGAGTTCTTTTGAAATCTTCACCATTCTAGGATGTTCAGGGGTGCCAATATTACAGTCCACCACATTTTCTTCTGAATACTATGCAATAGGTTTTAAAGGTGTATCATCTTTTGAAAATATTCTCTCTAATGGCACCAAACCATTAGGAATGAAATTACTTTTAAGTTTAATAATCTTGTGACCTGCAATCTCATTTTCTACAATACTTTCAAACTTTTCAACCTCGTCATCTTGTTCTTGATCAATTAAGGAATTGGAAAACTCACTTGTCATCTCTAAAAACCTTTTTATTTCAATATCATATTCAAATAATTTCCATTGCTTTACATTGTCAAGCATAGAAGGTCTGTATCTAACCTCAATAGGATACTTTAGCTGTGTTGTTTTGGGAATCCTGAAATGTGTGGCTGCTAGGGAAAGAGAATCAGCATTTTGGTTATGATCCCCAGGAATATAAGTGATATTAAAATCCACAAAGTAATTTTCTATCATATCCCATACTTCATTATGGTACACTTTCAACAAATCTTGTTTTACTTGATAGTTGTTCCTCACCTACTGAACAACCAACTCGGAGTCGCCATACATAGAAATCTGCTTAATGCCTAAATTTTTTTGCAGCTTTCAAACCTAACAACAAAGCTTCATATTCTGCAGTATTATTGGTGGTAATAAATTCCAATTTATACATTAACCTTATTGTTTCACCACCAGAAGATATTACAAGAACCCCTGCTCCAGCACCCTCCTTACATGAAGACCCATCAAAGTACATTTTCCAAATTTCATCTTTTTGTTCCCTAGAGTATTTGACTGGCTTTTCTTTTTCAACCTGTAATAAACCAGCAGTATCATTGTCATCACTAAAATGCAACATACAAGTACCCAAATCCTTGTCAACAACATACAAGGGATGATTTGTAGGGTTCTTGTCATCAGTCACGATATAGGAAAATTGTAACTCTCTATATAACCTTCTATTTTCTCCTCCAAATATAGGAATGGTGGCATATGTTAAGTCCATCTATAGAGTTCCACCAACCTTCTTGGCCCAAGATCTAGAGTGGAGCAGTCCAAACTTAGGTGTAATTTCTGCTACTACCACATCCATAATCACACTCTTCATTGGTAGTTGAGCTAAACTGACCACCATATCTTGTATCACTCTTAAAATTTTTACAGCTCGTGAATCAAAAGCATAGAAGTCATGATAATTTTTTGTTATTCTCAAACCTAAATCCTCCATGACAGTTTTTGGCATTAGGTTATGAGATGCTCCTGAATCCAAAAGGAAATTATGTATCATCTTCTCATGAATAGTTAATGTGATGTAAAAAGGAGGTGATGCACCTGCCTCATTTTTCAGTTTTTTCTGTCAAGGAGGACCCAACGAAGATTTTAGGATTTTCCTCTTGTAAATTCATTGTGTCAGAGGGAAGTTGATTATTTGCTGAACCAATCTTTTTCAAAACAGAATTTTTGTAAGAAGGATTCTTCATCAACTCAATGAAAGGCATAGGGATATTGATTTTGCCTAATTCATTTTCAAGGTTGAAATTCTGCATACTTTTATTCATTTCTTCAACCTCAATATTCTTCTTTTGTTTATCCTGATTTTGATTTTTCTCTAACACTGGATCAGACTACTATTTAGGAGGCAAAACTACCTTTTTCTTAGGATTTTGAAATACTTGCTTTGAACCTGATCTTAAATTTAAGGTTTTATTTGGCTCAGTCTGATATGTATCAGCAGTTATAGAAGTCACTTCAAGATTCAAATCATTTTCTATTTCAAACAAATCTGCATCATAATATTCTAAGTTTAAAAAATCTTTTTCAGTCACAAAACCTTCAGTCAACTGTTCTCCAAAATAATTCATATCCTAATCTGGATCCTCAAAGAACTCTTCCTCTTCAATTTCTTCTTCATCAACTACATTATTCTGAAGTGGTGGTGGCACTTTTTGATCCTTAGTTTCTCTCCTTTCTCATTGTATATCATTGTTTCTTCTTTCTCTGGGAACAAAATGAGGTACACACTATCTTCTGAATTGGTTTGGATTATTAGGGTTTTTGTCTCCCTCTTGAACAGGTTTATTTAAATTCTTCTCTAATTCCAAATTGTTTAGTTTTTTTGTCAGGATATTTACTATCTTGGCCATCTCATCAATTTTACCTTCTGAAGAGTGGGATGTTGAAACCCCTGAAATTTCCTCTTTCTTACCCTTCCTGTCATATATCTGTTGAGTTGTGTTTCCCTTCAGTCTATTTGAAGCTAATATATTAGATTCCACTTCTAATGCTGACTCCTGCATGTTAAGTAAAGTAACAGGTCTTCTTTCTCTCAAGAGTAGGGAAAAATCATGATCAAAAGCATTGGCATAAGTGAGTTTTGCAGAATTTTCTGAAGGTTTAATCTCTGTAGGGATTCTGCCATACATTTTATTGAATCTCTTTGAAAAATCAGCTATGGTTTCATCCTTCTTTCTTCTAAGGGCTCCAAAATCAGTAATGTAATATGTGTGGTCCTTGGTATCACCCCATTGTCTCATGAAAAGATCCTAAAGCTCTTCTATTATAGTAATAGAATTTGTAGGTAACTCTCTGAACCATTTGCTGACCTCTCCATCAAGACTCTGCACAAACATCCTCATCCACACATCCTTTGCCTCAATATTTTGATTATCTACATAGCTTGGAAATGCATCCCAATGCTCCTCAGCTGTGGTTTCACCTTGTCCATTAAACCTAGGAAATTATTTTTGGTAATCACCCCCAGGAAGTGCATTCAAAGGCTAAGGCAAAACTAAAGGTGCATACCTAGCTACCACCATTCGGTCCATCATGTCTAATGGCTAATTTTGGGCTGCCATCTTTAAGTTGAATGGTTTAGGTGATGGAAATGCTTGGCTAGAACTTGGCTATAATGGATTTTTACCAACCTTGAGATGAAAAATAGGGATTTTTCTAGGAGATATAGTCTTTTCCTTATTGAGAGATTGAGGATCAGAAAAAACTTGAAAATTACTAACAGGAATTGTAGGCTTCAACCAAGATGAATTCTGTTCTTCTTCCTTCAAAATAGAAAAAGGTGATGAAATATCTAACTAGTCAGGGTTACATAGGGCTAGTGATGACTGAGGCCCTCTAATATTCCTAGTTGTTTTCAATATCTATTCTTGGTCTAAAACACCCAGTTGTAAAGGTGAACTAGGTCTAATTCTTGTTCCAACTCCCTTAGTAGACATTGTGAAATATTGGTGAAAAGTAGTCTTTTAAATTTGTTGGTTTAAGTTCACCTCTCAAAACCAGCGAAATGGTGAGTATCCCAGGGAAAATAGGTTTTCAACTTCATTCCCTGGCAACGGCGCCAAAGATGTTAGTGCCAGAAATTGTTCTTAGACTACAAAAGAACAAGCCAACACAATCTTAATAAACACAATTAAGTAAAATAGGTTTTTCTAGGGTTTTGGTTGTACAATTTGAAGACAAGAGGGAAGAAAATTCATAAGACCAAAGAAAACACTAAATTATGAGCATTTGAAGAACTAATATGCATAACATATAAACCATAACACAAACACAATAAACACAGCACTGAGTTCCACCCATAGTTAGTGAGCATCTCAATCATAAAAACCCTAAACAAGAAATGAGTATACCAACTGAGTAATTAACACAAATTAGAAATGAAACCAATCAATAGTCTAAAAGGGAATATAGTTGCATATATTTCATAATTCAGTCATCAAACACATATAAGAGTTTTTACACTTACCTCATAAATCACAGCCTGATAGCCTCCCCTTGCAACAAAAATAAAACCCCTGGTCCTTTCTCAGACTTACATGTATCTTGTTCCTTCAAAAACAGTTACATAACTGATCCAAAACTACTTTTAGGTCATCTATTGAATTGTTCAATATAAACTATCATTATACAAAAATGAAACAACTTTTTCAAACTAACTAATAATTTCTCTTCTTAAAGTACTTTTACAAGTCTTTTGCTGCCTCTACTAAAAGAGCAATTCCCTCTAAAGCCTGGGCTTTCCTTCTGGCCTTCTGGTGATCTGCTTCCAATTCTGCAACTCTTCTTGTCAACTCTTCATTCTGTTGTGTCAGCTCCTGAATAGTTTTCTTTAGTTCTGTAAACTTGTTCTCTGTATGTATTTTTCTTTTTAAAGCTTCTTTAGAAACTAAAATCAACTCCTGATAGTGACTATTTACTTCTTCCAGATATTATCTCAGTATTTTATTTGCAGTCACTAATCCTTCATTTCTTTCATGCAGGTACTCAATTTGATGTCTGTATTGCTTGACACTCCTTTGCAAATTTTCATTTTCAGAATCCATGTATTTTCCTTCTAACACTGGCTGCACTCCTTCAGGAATCCAAGGGATTTTTAGCTTCCTAAAAATTTCTTCATCTTCTTCCATATGTTTTGTAGAGGTCATTGGAATTTCTGAATACTTTTTAGCTTCAATACTACACTTAACTGATTTCTCAGTCACCTCTCCTTTCTCTATACAAGATTTCTTCAAATCATTTTGATGTTGTTCTAGAATCATCTTCTCTTGAACCTCCATGAAAATTTCTGAGATCTTGGTATTAGTGAACACTGGTTTATTTTCTTAAACTATTTGTTTTTTACCCTTCATAACCTTTTTGTTTTCATCTTCATTGTCTTCTAATTTCTCCTATGATAATGAATCTTCAATTATTTTAATCTTCTTTTCAGCTAGTTTAGGGTTTAACAGCTTCTTCATATTTAACCTGAGTTTGTTCTTTGGCCTTGTTTTGGGACTCCAAACTGCTCCAACCTCTCCTAACATTTTCAAAGCTTTCCCTTGATGTGTATCTGAAGCTAGTTCAACAACTTTCATTTTATTTCTTCGTGACACTGTCTCTTCTTCAAAATGGGTATGTATCTCTTGTTTAGAATGAACCTTAACTTCATCAGTAGTATGAACCCTAGCTTCATCAGATAAATATTTTTCATCATCTTCAGAGAATACTATAATAGGGATCTGTTTTTGATGTTTTACATCTTCCTTTACACCTTCATTCAATCATGCAGGTAAAGCATCTTCTACTGGCTCGATTTCCTTTTCTTCTGACTTTGAAACTTTGTTTTCTTCAATAATAAATTGTTGTTCAGTTTCAATGTTTTCATTTTCTTCGTTCAGATATTTTTCTAGTTCACCACCCTCTTCATTCTTGACTGAAACTTTCTTTTTAAGTTTCTTGATCAAATTCTGACCTTCATCTAACTGTCTCTTCTGAGACTGCTCTTCCTTCTCTGTTTGGAAACCAGGCAAAAATAAGAAATATTCCCATGTCTTCTCTCTTTTCTTAAGTACAGTGCTTATGACAAGTTTTATAAGCCCATGATGAAATACCGATTGTTTGGTGTGATCCTGATGTTCTTTCACCCTGTTTGACATCTTCTGTAAACTTTTCAAGAAGAAGAATGGGAGATTCATTTTGGATTCCAGACTGAGATGTTGAAGGAATCTGAAATGATACTTAAAGACAAAAGAAAATATCCCTTCACAAGTGATATAACTTTGTAGGATTTTGATAGGCTCTGTCCATTCTGGTTTAAAATTTTGAATAGGTACTCCCTTTCCCCAATCTGCTACTACATCTGGAAGTAGATATCTCTGAGCATCAAAAGTGAAAGGCACTTTTTTGAACTAGAATTCACCCTCATCTAAAATTCTTATTGCTTCTACTAACAATTCCCTAGTCAATTGAAACTTCAAAGTATCAAAAGACACTATATCCTTATCCAAACATTGAGCGAATTTATAAGATACTTCTGAGTGATAACCTTCAATCCTTTCAAAATAAATTAACCACCCTGCTTTTGCAAACAGTTTTGCACAATCTAGAAAGGTTTTAACCCAGCTCATGTCTAAAGGTTTTTCTCGATTAGTCTTACCACTTCTTTTCGTTTTCAACAATTGTCAAATAGCTTCTATCAATAAAACACACTCTGAATTTCTTCAAGTCTTGATAAACTTACAGACAATATTGCATAGGGGAACCTAGAAACCCTAAACTGAACTCTCTTGTTTAAAATGATAAATACTTTAATTCCATTGACATACAACTCATCATTCAGTCATGAATTAGCTTTATAAACTAATAATCTTCAATCAATTTTATCATTGGTCCTCTACTTTGAAAAACCCCAAATTTATGAACCTTGGTAACGATTCACAACCTACCTATCAAAGTGATTAATCCAGGTGTTGGAATCATGTTTTCTTGATTTTCAGGTGTCCAATTGTATTCCCCAATCTTCTCTGACCACTTCAATAAATCCAAAATGAACGCTTCCTTAAAGCCCTAATTTTTTGCCCTATTTCAAAATTTGATTACAAGATGCTGATTCTTCGCCACGAATTTCATCTCCTCTACATGCAATTCAGGGGATATGAGATTCAAGGTGCATTTGTCTCATTATGTTCAACCATCATTTTTCCATCACTCTATAATAGATCACTACGACTTGCCCTCATGATAATTTCTTTGACGTATTCACACCTATCACAATGATAATTCTAGAGGAAACACATATCAAATCCATCAACGCAGTATGAATGACACTTCATGTGTGAGAATTTCAAAAAATATGACCCAAAAATGATGTTTTTTGAACTGCACCACTTTCTTGTAGCGCATGTGTGTAATTTTTCCGGGCTTGCGCTACAAGAAAGTCTGCTTTAATGTTTTTTCAAAAATAAAACTCATGATAAAGGTTTAAACTTGGTTTAAGAACCTTAATCAAGATTTTATGTTATTTTTTAGACCTTTTAATCCATATAAGCATTTTATAAGCCCTCTAACAATGAAATCAAACCAAAATTTTAAAAAATAAAACTAAGAAATCAAATAAACATGAAAGTTAAAGGAAAAAGATTCAAACTATCCTAAGAAACACAAATTTCTAGGAATAATGAATAAAACCAAGCTTCAAAACTTAAACAAAATTATTAAAAAATGGAAAACAAAAACATGATCTAACAGCTTCTACAAGTGGGGAGTACTCATCCCTTACTTATGCATGTTTCCCAAAACCTGGACATCCACATACAACATGTCATCCTGGCACTTTTTTTTTTAATCAAGCAATGAAAGACAAGCATATCCATTGTTAGCATGATTCAAAACCATAAAAGGAGATCATAGTCTCCCATAATCAACAGACGAACTTTAAATCTGAAGTTTCAAAACCTGTTATTAGTCATGAGATCGTTCTCATGGCACATGGAAGCTTCCTGCCCTGGGTTCCTTAGCCACAACCATATTTCTCTACTCAGTTCTTTCTACCTAAGTCTTCAAGAAGTGCTCATATGTATTCCCATACACACAAGGGCCACTTCCTCATGGAACTACAAGTTCATATGCAAGATTCCTCTACTTATACATAGGCTTCACTTTACCTACACAATCTTCTTTAGTGAGCTTCCTGCAATACCCTGCAAATCCCACAAAAGATATTATATCTGTTAAATTTCTTGCAATAGGACAACACATCATGGACTCAATCTTTTCAGGGTCTCCAGATATTCCTTTATCTGAGATACAGTGACCCAAATAACGAATTTTATCCTCATACAAGTCACACCTTCTCAAACCTGCATATAACTTATGCTTAGTGAGTACTGAAGTAGAGTTGTAACCTATCATCTGATAGATAAGCCATTGTTGGTTAAAAATAGGTAGGGTTTGTGACCCTTTTATCCTTGATTGTATCCTCAAAACTAGAACAAACCTCATCCAATGGTGCTTTTCAGCAAATTTTAGATTTCTATTTCTTCCCTGAGATAGTTGTATTTTCTAAAACTGGTTCTGTGTGCCAAAATATATTTCTGCACCCTTTTTTTCTTTCGGTGGTTAAGGCAGCAGAATCATGGGTTTGTTAGCTTCCGAAAGCTCTGCTTTCGGTGGCTAATGAACAACTGCTGTATCTGCCTACGCCACCGAAATCTCTATTCTGCAAAATTTTATTAGCTTTTAAATCAATATTCTACAGCATTTACCTCTGTCTTTCTGGTGATTCTTCCGTTTGACTAGGGTTTGACTGAGTAGTAGCATCATGAGCTTCCTCGAGATCCTAAAAGCTTGTTGCTGCCTCTGTGAGGGTTTCTAGTGTAAAGTGATCCTGAGAGTTAGGGTTTGAGTTAGAATTCTTCATCTGCAGCCTTAGAGGTATGATCATCCTGTAAAACCTGGTGTTGTCCTTCATAAACCTCTGATTCCTTTTTTGCAGTAGGAAATACCTCCCTTTCATTTCTAGCAGGGAGTTATTCAATTGAGTGTTTTTCTTAGTTAATACAACATTAGCTCTTTTTATCTCTCTTTATAAAACTTCCAGTTCATATACTTGCCTTAATAGCTGGTTGACTCTTTGTGACCTAGGCTTACTGGAGGAAGCCTTTTCCACTAGTTCACCCTGGTCTTCTTTTGGTGTGGGTGATGGAAACTCTTCATTTTCTACTACAACCTGCTATGTTAGGTCAACTTCTTCCTCCCTTTCTTCATCTGAGTCTGAGTAGGGTAAGTTCAAAATTTTTTTCCTTTTTGTTGGGGACTCCTTCTCCTTTCCATTGAAGTCCAGGTTTATTTTAGCTTGGTTGGTTTTAGAAGTGGGAGAAGGATGATCCACTGTTACTGGTGAGATAGCCCTCCTCTTCCTTTTTCTACTCCTGGGGATGGTGGATTTATTTCAAGGAGGATTTCCTTTATCTTCTAGTTGTAGGCCTATTTCAAACTCATTCCAGAATAAAAAATATGTCCATGCTATGTTTCTCCTTTGCAGCAATTCTTGAACTATGAGTTGTATCAGGTCATTATGAGATAACCTTCCTGCGATTTTAGTGGGTTGGGCCTTGACTTGATGGGCCATATCGGTTAAGCTCTTGTGGAGGTAGAAGGGTAGGTTTAAAGGGCTTCTTATTGTAAAATGATTCATTAATTTAAAGTGATATATCATCACCCTATTATACCTTCCTTCACAGGTTATGTAAACCAAGATTTTTTTCAATAATTACTGCTACCTCTTGTCTAGCCAGGTGGATGGAACACTTTTCTTCCATACTACATCTCTGTGTTCAGGTTTTAAATATGATTTGAATTCCACATTTTAAGTAATGGTGGTCTTAAACCATTTCTCCCCATTTCTTGGGAGTTCTTTCACTTCTGTAATTAGGGTTTCATCCACTAGGAACTCTTCCTTTCCTATCATTGCCTTAGAGCCATAAAAATAAAGGGAAAATGCTTCTGCTAGTTGCTGGTGTGAACTTTAGATTTTTTCCCAAAACCTGTAATAGCCTACATCCTTGAAGAATTGGAAGACTTCTGGATGTGACTCAAAATACCTGATATCCCCTAGTTCTTGTCTGAGAGCAGGTCCTCCTTTCTTCATCTCTAGACTGTGCCTCTAGTACCTTCAAAACACAAAATTCAAATTCTGTAAATGGAGATTAGCACACTGGCTTCAAGGATGGCCTTGACCAGTAAGGATGCTTGCAGAGAATGTGAAGTGTACTAAAGCTATGGTGCTGATTTTGAGGGTTTAACTACTTGATTTGTACTTGAGTAAGATGATGGTGGATTCTGGTGATAACCTCAAGATAGCCATCCTAGTAATCATTTCCATCTGGGACTTGATGCTTCGTAGATGTTTTACTACGGTCATGGGATAGATGGAGGGTAGATTAGGGTTTTAATTTCCATCAGTCATTTCAGATACCTAATGACCTTTTAGCCACCAAATTATGGTTTACTGCAATCCCCCGGTCTTTTCGGTGGTTTAAAGTTTTAGATTGTGACATGCCTCATGCTAACGAGGTTGATTTTGATGGACAGATAATTGTTTTCCTTTTCTGGCCTTTTTGGTGGTTAAGAGAATCTAGGGTTTAACTCACAAGGTGTCGAAAGTGGGGCCTTTCCATTGCTAGTGAACTATTGGTTCGTTCTCCTAAGACATTGAAAGCTTCCTTTCCAAAAATATATTTAATTAGACTTTGGTGGTTAATGTCTTCCTAGTGTTATAGCTCAAAATGACACATCTCTGCCTATGACCACTTTCCCATGATTTCGTTGCCTGTCGACACTTTCATGATGACACTTCATGAAAGTCACTGAATGTCACTGAAAAAACACCTAACATGGAGGACCCATATCTTGAGTTTTGTAACTTTGTTTGACCTCATCTCTATAGCATTCGAAATTTATTTCAGTTAGCTAAAACTTTCTAGAAGACACCGAAGTCTGAAAATGCCCAGAAATACCCTAAAAATGAGTTTTTGATGTGTACGCGGCTTTCCTTAAGGCAAACCCGCGTACGTGCACAAATTGCTATATATAATAGTCGTGTACACCTTAAATACATGACTTTTCTACATTGCAACATGCATGTACTCCTCATGTATGCGAATGTTGTCTCTGCAACCCATGTACCTATTATAGCGGATTTCACCACTCTAGGTGAATCACACTTTGTATGGCCTTCCCCTGTCCCGCTGCAGACTCCTTAGACCCTATGGACCACTTTTTTTCCTTTGATGTTTCCCTGATCATCCCTAAAAACACATTAAAAATGATACATGTGAATTTTTAACCTATAAGCGTGTATATACGCGGGTTTGACCATTAAAACCGCATACATCGGGATGTGTGCATAATCCAAATCCTTTTGGAGTTTTCCTGGACATGGATCTGACTCATTTGACTCCTGGCCTTCCATATGCCTTGAGATCGCTCTGATTCGACCTTTCATTACCCCTTTGAAAAGCTATATAAGGAACCCCTTGGTACATTGAAGGCATAAGAGAGAATTGAGGGCAAAGAAACTATATTCCATTGTTGCCGGAACTTATGCTTGAGTTTGCATCCGTTTGTCCCTTGGAGCACTTTCATGTTCTTCCCAAGGTTACCCTTTTCTTGTGAGCTTGCTATCGAGAGATGGAGGATTGAAGTGGTGGAGGACCAAGTGGGGGATTCAGTTTCTCCGGTTCGCGGACGTGCCATCAGAGGTTGTATCTTGTAATCTCTGATTTATATTAATAGAAATATCTTTTCCTGTCCAATAATGTGCGTTTGAATGAATATTTTATCCATGGGATTATGTCAAATGCTTTTACATTATTGATTATATATGATAGAATATATCTAACACCATTATATATAGAATGCTTGTATTGTTTACTTGTTGTTGAGGAAGTAATCTATCAATTCAAGCTGAAGATTGGAAAGCCCAACAGGGATCTACTTCAACCGTCCGGAATAAGGTACGAGGTCTGATCCTTTAGTGTTAGACATTTAATTTCTATTGCATATTGGAAAGGATTGATTTCTAGAGTCAAGCTATCTGTTGTGGTACCCCAAGCCATAGGAATTTCTCTCCATAATAGAATTGGCGACTCTACTGGGGAGTTCCTAGTAGTTGTCCTTTGGGGGTTGTTTTCTCGGCATTCAATGTATTTGAATTGCTCTTTCTCTCTTGTTTTCGTGTCGGGTCTAGGGACATGTATGCCTGGTAGAGTTTGATTGGTGTGAATTTTGTCTCAGCCTGCTTGTTTTCCTTGAGTTTATGCACCTTTTCTTCCTGTACGCGGGTTTTTGATTTACAGTCGCGTATACACGCGGTTTCCTCTGCGATTTCCGTGCATACACACGGGTTTATTGCGAACAGTCACATATACCCTTGATTTTTCCTTTTTGTGGAAGATAATTGGTTGCTGGGTGAATTCTGATAGTTGATGAGTCTCCTTTGGCACTGCCTAAGTCTGTTTAGACCTCTGTTTCTGACCAGAAATGTTTTTTTTAGGCTAATTTTTTTTTAAGAAGGTTCTTATCATCGCATTTTGGATTTTTTGTTTGAGATTAGTGTATTAGAGTTGTTTTACCTTAGTGATTTGCTTGAGTGCCGTTTGGATGTGCTTGCAGAGTCTAGGGGTTGTAGAATCATTCTTTTGCTTTTTGCATCTCTTTTATTTTCAAAAAATCCAAAAACATTTGCTTATTATCATGCATTGCATTTTGCACTTTGCATTGTACTTGCACTTTATATAGATTTGCTTTAGAGTACTAGTTAGGACTTCATATAGGAAATTTGCATTCATCATTTGAAGAAGAATTGTGCATTTCATGTAGTAGCATACCCAGTTTTCATGGACACAATGCATTTGCATTGATTGTTGGTTGTGCATTTTACTTCATGTTGCGTCATAACACCATTAGTTGCACGGTAATATCCCATTTTTTAGTAATAAAGAAAACTAAAATCAAGATCATTGATTCACACACCATGGGAGATCATTCAGAGGATATTCCTAAACCACCTCCTCCCATTCATGTAGACGATGGGGAATTTACTCCTACTTATGATCCTTCACCTAACTTAGCCGAGTTAGGTCCTGTGATTTCTAAGATAAGAGCCATGCATGATAGACCTACTCACTCTATGGCAGATTCCCCATTGACGCGTTACCAGTATGGAATGCCAGAGGATGCCGAGACTCATTTTGAACCTTCCAGCACTAGCTACAGTAGTTATGCTACGTCTGGTTTCCCTACTCATGATTTGACATTTCATGTCGAATCTGACTTTGAGCCTAACACTATGCCTGGGGGCACTCTCATTCCTTACCATGCGGAGAGGTTTGGGAGCACTAGTCACATTGCACCTTCCATCCCAGTGGTGGAAGTTACATCATATATCCCTCCTAGGGCTAGAGTTAGCGATCCGATTAGGATACCAGACTCGAGATGAGTGACGATAGGCGGTAGTACATACTTGATTACTCAAATTCCTTCGTCCTCTATCCCTAGTTCTTCAAATGTACATCCTCCACCTTATTCATGTGGTCCTTCGAGCTGGTATATGGCTACGAGTCAGGTCCGTACTGCGTTTACTAGACCGATGGTGTCTCAAGTTCACATACCACCCCCTGCATCGGGAGGCTATGTCCATACTTCTAGAGGTCAGCTTGCTACTTCCGAGGCGTATATCCCTACTTCTAGTATGTATATCCATACTTCTAGAGCTTATCTTCCTACCTACGGAGTGTCCCATGGGGAATCGCATTCGATGACCTATGGACCTTATTATGGGATGCAGTATGGACAGGTTTCTTCACCTTATGGAGGCGGGTATCAACAACCTGCTTACTCTCCTAATTATGGATTCGTTGCTCCTACTAGTCAAGGTCCACCATACTATGGTGCTTCCACGCCACCCTATACGGGTCAGACAGGAGGAGGACACTATGGCCAAGGCCATGGTGGTAATCAACCCTATATGAACCAGGGAGTGGTCCATAGACCTCATCATCCTAGACTCCCTTTCCTCACGACTCTCAATCTTCCTGACTTATGAATGATCCTATGGCTCATGACCCGGCTTGGCTGGCTATCCCTACCAAGCTTCCTTCGGACATACCTAAGTTCAAAGGAAAACCGGGAGAGGATCCAAGCGAACACATTACTATGTTTCACCTATGGTGCTCTTCGAATTCATTACATCAGGACTCAGTATGTTTGAGACTATTTCAACGCACCCTCACAGGGCCTGCTGCGAAATGGTATATAGAGTTACCTAGGGGTGCTTTTACATTGTTCGACGACCTTGCGATGAATTTTCTTAATCACTTCCAGCTACCAGTGCGTTATGACGTTGGTACTGAACTCTTGTCGACATTTCAGAAAGATAAAGCCAGCCATATTTTTTATCATATTCAAGAGTGGCGTAGAAGGAAGAGATTAATTAAAGCTTTTATACCGCCGGAGTTCCTTCTCGAGTGGTTCCTCAAGTCATTATTGCCGTATATAGCGAAGGATGTTTCCACATCTAGAGTGTAGAATGAGGAACAAGCAATTTTTAGGGAACAGGAACTAGACTTGATCTATGCTCAGTCCGATTTGTTGTATGATATTATTCCCAACGCTCCTCATTCCAGTTTTGATCCTAAAGTCAAACCTGGACCATATGCTGATGGCATTGTGGGTTGTGCAAGTGTGAAACCTGCAGATTCAGTTGCAAAACAAGTTGGTCAGTTGTCAATCAATGAATCTGCTTTCGAACAAGCTACAACTTCGTCTCAACCCGCCCAAACGACGAATGTAATTTCTGTGCAATCGTTGGACCAGAAGGGTAACCAACAACCCGGACGGAATAGAAAAAAGGGTAAAAATAATAATCGAAAGGGTGGGAATAAGAATGAGAATGCTAACAATAATGACAAGAATGGTAAAAATGCTAGGGGGGACAAGCAAGCAAAACGTAAGGTTAAATTCCCTTGCAAGTTATGTAAGGATGATCACCTCACTTACTTGTGCCCTTGGATTGATGAAGCTTCGAGATTCTTAGCACAAGGCCCAGCTGTGCTAACTAACCCTTTACCGCATAATCAAAATATGAACTCGAAGTCCCATGACCAGTCTAGTGATGATGATCCACCAGAGGGTAGTGGTCATGGGCACATTAACATGGTCCATGATGCGAAAGTTGTGACTCGTGCGAAAGATTATAGTTCGTCACAACCCAGCCCAGGCAAAGAGCCTGATCCACCAGGGTCTCCTTTGCGCATTGAGAAACCTGCGGATAAACCTGAGACTGCACCTTGCATTCCTAACGGAGTCCTTAAGCATTTAGGGCATAATACAAATGCTTGAGCCGCCCAGAATTATTCAGTTGTCGAGGATTTGGGCCACACTCCTTATGTGATGTCTGCATTGGAAGTGCTTCAGAGTTGTCCTTCGCAAAGGAAGGTGTTGCTTTCTGCCCTTGGTGTGAACGGAGATGATTCTTCATCGGTGATCAAATTTGAAACCACAGGACTACAGCCTTACTTGCCCTACTATGTCTCTCTTTTGGTGCACATAGAATGTATTGGTATGACCGTCAAGCGCACTGTGATTGACGAGGGCGCTGCTGCTTCTGTGATGCCTTTGTCTTGTTGGAAGGGTTTGGGTTCTCCTGATCTATGTAAATCAGTGATTATGTTAACTGCATTTGATGGGAGATATTTTAGGCCACATGGTATCCTTCCTTCCCTTAAGGTCCATTTGCGGGGCAAGCCAGTTGCAATATAGGTTGAGGTGGTTGATGTGCCCCTTGACTACAATCTCTTGCTAGGCAGGAACTAGATGTATAGTATGCAAGCCGTTGCTTCTTCCTTGTTCTGCATTCTATGCTTTCCACATAATGGGAATATTGTAATGATTGATCAAATGGAATTTAAGAATCTGTCTTTTACCACATCTTCAGGAGATTCGATCCTGATCATTGAGCACTCTCAGCTGGCAACTGGGAGTGTGGGTGTAGGCATGTATCCATCCCTCATGGGAAGCTTTAGTTGTCCTGCACCGATCCTCATGATAGGATCTAGTTCTGATGAGGCTTCGACATCTATGAACTCGGTGTATTTTCGCATGACCCATATGGAATATCCTTGGATTCTTCCTACACCGAGTACTTTGAGTGAGCCCGTTGAGATGAGCATGCCATTTCCTATAGCTATGATAGCTTATCAAGATAATCTCAAGAGTGTTGCAGAGACTATTTCTTCCTCTTCGTGGATGGAGGACGAGGACCCTTATGTGCTGCTGACATGGGCAGTATAGTCTTCTCATGCCCATGACTACCTTGATACGGTTTTCCCTTTGGATGAAGCAATTATTGAGGCTATGTTGGGAGTTGAGCCACCATGGGAGGAACTTCATCATAGATCGTACTTTCTTCCAGAGCTTGACCATTTGGAGTGGGAGGATTTTAGGGCGATTCTTAGTCAGAGAGTTGGTATTTCTGTGGTTCCATTAAGCTCTCCTGGTCTGATGTCTGATGGAAACATGGTGAACATATCTTCAATGATTCCTATCAACATCTCTCGCAATCCTGGCATGATTGAGAATGTCTATATTGGGGCAGAATGTTCCCATGCTGAGATTCTGGAATATACCGAGCTATTCAAGGAATTTCGTGATATTTTTGCTTGGTCTTACGACGAGATGCCAGGTATTGACCCTCAAATTGTCGAACATGAGATTAAGAATTACCCCAATGCTAAGCCTGTTCGATAGCGTTTATGCATCGTGAATCCTAGGAAAGCACCCCCCATTAAGGCAGAGATAGAGAAGCTGTTGAAAGCTGGTTTCATCTATCCCGTTCCCTTGACGGAGTGGGTTTCAAACCCCGTTCCGGTGGATAAGAAGCAGGGAGAGATCCACATATGCACTGATTTTCGTGATTTGAATCATTCCTGTCCTAAGGATAACTTCCCCACACCATTTATAGATCAAATTTTGGATGAGTGTGTGGGTAGCGAGGTGTTCTCCTTCATGGACGGCTTTTTCGGGTATAATCAGATACAGATTAAACCTGAGGACCAACATAAGACTGCATTTATTTGTCCTTGGGGAACATTTGCATATCAGAAAATGCCTTTCAGCCTTAAAAATGCTGGATCTTCATTTCAGCGGGCAATGACCTTGATCTTCCACGATCTCAAGTCTATTATTGAAGTATTTTTGGATGACCTCGCTGCTCATTCTCGTATGAGAATGCGTCATCCCTATCACTTACGATTGGTATTAGAAAGATGCTGGCACTATTCAGTTAGGTTAAATCCTCATAAGTGCATCTTTTGCATGAATTTAGGTCATTTGTTAGGATTCATCATTTCAAAAGAGGGTATAAGAGTTGACCCTTAGAAGGTCGAGGCAATACTTCAGTTGTCTCCCCTGAAGAATATTCGTCATATTCAGTGTTTGCAAGGCATGTCAAACTCCTTATGAAGATTTTTGGTCAACTTTTCCAATTTGACTAGAGGCTTCATGCGTCTCTTGAAGAAGGATACTCCCTTTGAGTGGGATGAGCGAGCCCAGGAGTCCTTCGATGCACTCAAGCGAGCCCTAGCATCATCCCTATTGATTATTCCTCCGGATTATAGCTGTGATTTTCTATTATATGTGGCCATGTCTTTAGAGATGATTGGTATGGTTTTGGTTCAGGAGGATGAAGAGCACCAAGAGCATGTCATATATTTTCTGAGCTGAAACCTTATTGACGCAGAAATTCGTTATTCTCATGTCGAGAAGCTTGCTTTAGCTACCGTACATGCGGTTCAGCGTTTGAGACATTATATTCTCCTTCGCCAGACCTTGGTTGTGTCCCATGTCAATCCATTTTAATTCATCCTCACCCGTAGGATGATTGGGGGAAAGTATAATAAATGGATTTTCATTCTACAAGAATTCGATCTCGAATTTGTTTCGGCAAAATCGAAGAAGTCTTTAATTTTTGCAAAGCTTATATCATATTTCCTGAGCGAGGCCGAGGAGTTGGTTTGTGAAGATACATTTGTCGATGAACACATCTTCTTAATCTCAATGTTAGACCCATGGTATGGGGATATCATAGTATATCTACAAACACAGAAGACCCCTACTCACCTCTCGTGAGATGAACGATGACGATTACGTCACGTCTCTAAGAACTACCTTATAGTGGACAATACTTTGTACTGCCATGCGGTAGATTCCATTTTACGACATTGTTTAACTCATGAAGAGGTTGAGGTTGTGCTGAATGATTGCCATGGAGGGGCTTGTGGTGGTCATTTATCTGGGCTTTCTACAGCTCAAAAGATTTTGAGAGCGGGTTATTTTTGGCTGTCGATATTTAAGGATTGTTTTGATGCGGTCAAGAGGTGCCACCCTTACCAGGTGTATGCACGTAATATGCACTCGAAACCTGCCCCGTTACATCCCATTATCACCGTCCGTCCCTTCACTAAGTGGGGGCTCGATTTTATGGATTGAAACCCAGCTTTGGCTGGGGGGCACCATCACATTATAGTGGCTGTTGATTATTTCAAGAAATGGGCTGAGGCTATGCCTACAATAAAATCCGACGGTGAGACAACCGCTCACTTTGTATTCAACCAAATTATTACTCGGTTCGAGATTCCGAAAGAGCTTGTCATTAACCATGGATCACACTTTCAGAACTGTATGATGGAAGAGTTGGCATCCAAGTTAGGGTATAAGCAAGAACATTCATCTTCATACTACCCCCAAGCGAATGGATAGGTAGAGGTAGTGAATAAATCACTCAAATCCATTCTCCAACGAACCATCGCACAAAGCAAGACGAATTGGAACATTATGTTATACCCTACTTTGTGGGCATATCGAACCGCTATTAAGACTACCACTAGTTTTTCTCCATACCAGCTTGTACATGGAGTGGAGTCGATATTGCCGGTTGAATGCGAGATTAATTCGTTGAAGCTAGCTGTGGAACTCTTACAAGACACTTCACCTTTGGAGGAGCATTTGGTTCACCTTGAGCAACTTGATGAGCAGCGTCGGGATGCCTTGGTGGATCTAGAGGTTAATAAATGTCGTGTTAAGGTCCAGTACAATAATTATGTCCGTCCAAGAGTGTTTAGTGAGGGAGACTTGGTCCTCTTGTGGGATCAATCGAAAGAACCCTTGGGGGCAGGGAAATTTAATCCTATGTGGCGTGGTCCTTACGTGGTCAAGCGTGTGTTAGAGAAGGGTGCCTATGAGTTAGTAGATTATGAAGGGACAGCTTTGGTGAAGCCTAGAAATGGGCTCTATCTCAAAAAATACTATGCATGATATTTAGCCAAGGCTGCTTGTTGTATATTATTGTACACCTTTGCATAGTTAGGTCTTTTTCTTATCGTGATCAGTTTTGTGATTAGTTTCCGTTTCTTTTGGTAGATGTCAATGGAATCTTCCACCTACATAGGATTTACAGATGGTGCAAGCCATCACACTCAACACTCAACCACTGCTGCTTGGGTGATTTATACTCCTATGGGTTAGGTACTGTCTTCAGGAGGTGTATGTCTATGACCATCTTCCAACAATGTTGCTGAATATAGCGTCGTTATTAAAATTCTACGGGATGCCATTCTACATGGTATTCTATCTCTTGAGGTACGTCTCGATTCAGAGTTAGTAGCATCACAGCTCAATGGTTTGTACCATGTTAGAATTTCGATGTTATTGAGAAGGTTCTTACGTGTGAGATTGTTAGAACGACAATTTGACCATATAACATATATACACATTCCAAGAAATAATAATCAAGTTGCTAACTCATATGATAACTACGTGTTATATTGGCATTTGTTTCATTCATAATAAATTAATCACAAACACAATTTTTACACATGTAAATAAATAATCGATCACCATAATTTTTTTTATATATACATCAAAAATGTGATAATACATAGTGTCATGATACAAAATTTGGGGCTTTTACAGCCACCATCATATAATACACGGTCATACAAAACATATACACTCCCAGGTGTCTAATCTTGTGGAGGAGAAGGAGGGTTGTGATCATGGAACGTCACTACAGATCTAGCTAGCCGTCAAAATAAATGCATCGATGTGCATGGCACACCCACCACCTGCTGCTGCATGGCCTCAGGTAAGTCCTCGACTTGTGCCATGGGAACTCTATGAGTCAGTCTCACAAAGTTGGTATGAATGCCCTGGAGCATTCGTTCTGCATCCACACCCATGATGTCATCTCCTCTTCCCCTCTGTCTATGACGAGGGAATCCCTCTGGCCACCGTGGTCCCACATCTGCACACAAATGGTAGATGTCACTATGTGTTGTCATGCAAAAACATGTCTTTTTGATTCCACATAATCAAGAAAATACAAAAAAAACTAAATAACTCAAAAAATTTAAAAAGAGTGAGGGTCGAGATTCGTTACCTATATCACCATATGCCGATACTGGTGGCAATGGCATGTCCAGATCCCCCCTAAAATCTATCCCTACATAGGGGTATTCATCAATGGCAACTATCTGTCATCGCCACCATGGAAAGAAGTCAGCTAGATATGGGTTGGCCACCCTACCACCCCCCAGTCTACACATAGCATCTTCCCAACGTCATCGGGCCAGATATTGAACCCCGTGGAGGGGAATGTCCACTCTAGGGCTCAATCCTAGAGCACACTCGAAGAAAAATGTGGTCAAAATACTGCTGAACCCAAAGTTATGTACCTTGCCTGCCTTACACTCACTGAGCTGGTGTTTCATGTTGCTCAGTAGTGTAGTAATCCAGTCATAGATTGGGGGTCTCATGCACTCCACTGCATAAAACATAAGAGGCCGCGAGGCCTGGTGGAGTGATGCTAAGCCTGCTATCCTGCCTAGCATCAGTAATATGGACTTTAGGCCTAGCACCTGTATAGCATTGGTAGGGACTTGACTCCCCACCTTCTTAGTGTCTGGATAACAGTACACAACTATGTACTCGTCGATAGTCAGGCCACCCCCTGGCCCACCTCTGGTGTTAAGTCATGAATTTCTTTTCTTCATTCTTATATTTTGCTTGTGATTTTTGTTTTAATCTTGCTCATTTGCTTACTTTTAGGAAATTTTGGTTTAAAGTGAAATTTTGTTTTTTTCTTTTAGGTTTTTATTATGTTTTGTTTTCTTATGGTTCTAAAGGGTTCTATAGGACATATGTTGATTAAAGGTTTCACAAATAAACACTAAGATCAAGGTTTACCATATAAACCTCATTTAAAATTGAATTAAGGGTCAAAAAGCACCAAATTTGATTTTTAAACATTCTTGTAGCGCAACGGTTAAAATTTTACACTAAGGTGCTGCAAGAATATCGCGGGTGCTAAATTTGTCCATTTTTGCGCCAAATTCTCCAATGATTTTGCTCCTGGATGACTAATCGCATGTGCAGATAGGTTTGATACGTGTTTCATAAAAAATAATCATGCAAACAGGTGTGGTCTATGACGTGAAGGAGATCGCGGCAGTCAGAAGTCAGGGCTTGGAAAATCATGACAGATAGAGGAACGAAGCGAGATTGATGGGAAAGAGGTTTTCCACATAGGCATTACGAAGCTGGTGGAGAAGTGGAATGAAGACAATTGCTAAGAATCTGGAATTTCCAGTTGAAGAAGGAAGTTAGGGTTTTCTCAGTGCGACAGTTGGAAGTAAACTAAAGACTGGAGGACACTTGGATGGCTAAATTCGACATTTAGATAGTCCAAAGATCAATTTTAAACACCTACAACTAGCCAGGAGCCAGGTATTCCATGTGACTTTGGTTATGGCCTGCTAAATTGGGGGTTTTTCTATTAAGGTCTGTTATGTTAAATTGATTAAGGAAAACACAAATTCATGTTTTTAACAAACTCCAAATGGTGAAAGATCAGTCAAAAAGGTCGAAATGAACATCTTGGATGTTAGTTAAGTTCAGCAGCAGCTTTCTTATAGATTTTTGGTGCTCTGTTTGACCTAAGTTTCCCAAGATCAGTATAAAACATTTCTTGCATTGACAATAGAACAAATTGCATAAAATCAAGGACAATCAGCCAGGGAAAATCCAAAGGAGAGCTGACTGTCAAAACTCTAAAAATTGAAGGAAAAAAGGGCTATTAAGACACTAACAAGTTCTTAAAATTACACAGAAACATCATTCAGCCATGGGAAAGAAAATGAAGAAAAGTGGGAAGACCAATAGGGCTGAACCCACTGAACTAAATTGGATAGACAAGTTTCCTCGATGTGCAGAACTCTTTGAGAATGCTGGATGGTTGGATTTCTTTGATAAGATTGATGGATATTATACTGAAGTTTCTCATAAATTTGCTCAATGTTATAACCAATATACAGTATCGTTTGACACTCTGAAATTCAAATTAACTGTAGAGTTGGTGGCTGAAGCAATAGGAGTTAGAAATGAAGGAGATCTTTGGTTCAAAAAGGTGCCATTTACCTTCAATGCCCAAAGGTATCTTTTACCTGGCATCATTCCAGACTAGAGTAAGAGAGTGCTCATCTAGAATTTTAAAGCTGAATGGGTAGATCCCATCAAGATTCTACAAAGCTACATAACTTGTGAAGGGAGGTATGATTTTGTCTTCAAGTATCATTTCAGGTTCCTACAGCACCTTGTTGGTGAATCAAGGATGAGTCTCCCTTTCTTCCTATTGAAGAGTTTGCAGAAAATGTCAAGCAGGATTAAAGAGCATCATGACCACATTGCACAGTCCATTTTTCATCATGGATTGATCAATCTTATTATCAGCACTGTTCTGCAAAGAGAAGGAAAGACTTGGGACTACTTTCTCTTTTGGTCTGGGTTCAAAATTAACCAGGAAGGACAGCCTACCAAAAAGCATGTTGATAAGGGACAAACCCTAATTAGAAAATTAGGGCAAAACGTCAAGGCTGAAGATAAAAAATGTGTCAAAATTGAGGAAGTGATAGAACCTTCAAATGGAGATTATGAATCTCAGCAGCCTTCAACTGACAGTAAGGGAAAAAGTTTGTTGTTTATTAAAAAGGAAACCCATCCTGTGCAAAATAAAGCACCAGTAGAAGCACTCATAGATGAAAAAATTGTTTTCACAAAGAAGGTTGCAGAAGGTGAAGATAATACTAAAGTTCACAATGAATCCCAATTACCATTTTATCTGAAGATGAAGGATACTTATTGGAAGGAGATGAATTGACTGTCAGTGCTGAAACTAGGGTTGGCACACACAGGGAGTTCTCCAGTCAAGAAGATAAGACAGTCATGACAAAGAAAAAGAAGATCAAGGTTAAATAATTTTCTTCTATCATGCATCGAAGAAAGAGTTTAAATATGGTAGGATAGTTTGCCCCAGGCTGGAGACCCAAAACTAGATCAAAAAACAAATTGAGGCTAAACATGAAAAAGATGCTAAACCCTAAGTTAAACACAGAAGAGGTAACTATGATTGATACTTCTTCTTCATATGAAAAGATAGAATCTAGCAAAGGTAAAAGCAAAGGAAAGACATCATTGAAGACAGTAGAAGAGTTCAGCCTCACCGAAACCAAACTTTCTGCTGTGTTTTTGGAATTAAGAGGTGAAATGTTGAAGGAACAATAGAAAGAAGAAATGGAAGCTTCTTATTTAGAAAATAAGTTGTTGATGGATGAAAATGCACCTGATGAGACAAATAATCAAGAAAATCCAAGTGTTCATGGTGTTTTTACAGAGCTGCTGCCTGAGGATGATGACATCTTCAGAAATATGAATATCCCATGGCTGCCTAGTGAGCTACAGAATACAATAGTAGGCAAAGCTTTTGACTCAGAAAAGGAAAATTTGCAAAGAACCATCAAGCAGTATAAGCATCAAATGGAGTACATGCAAGAAACAAATGATGGTTTAATCCTAGCTAATAGAAGACTTAGGGAGGACTTATAAGAAGTGAATGATCATTACCAAGAGCTTATTGCAGTCTCCAAGGAGGCCCTAAAAAAGAAAAGAAGCATAGATTTACAGTGTGCAGAATTGAAACTGACTATAAAAAGCCTACAGCAACAGAATAAGGAGCTTACAAGAAGGATGACAGATATGGAAGCTAAGCAGCAGAAATCTAGGAAAAAGGCCCAAGCCTTAGATGGGATAGCTTTATTGGTAGAAGCTGCTAAAGACCTTTAAGTATTGTTAGTTAAGCAGTTACTTGTTATGTTTTTGAGAAATAATTTATTTTGTAAATTATAATTTTGACATTATCCTATTGATGAGTAGGCTAAAAACAATTAGGGTTTAGACCCTAACTGAATTTTGAAAAACAGTATTTAGGAAGATTAGAAAGAGAACAAAGGGTTCGATTTTTGGCTGGCTTAAGGAGGTCTCTTGAATTGTTTATGAGCTAAGTACTTGACTCTCATGTGTATTTGATGAAGATAACTATGAAATATATGATCCTTTTTACCCTTCAGTCTGTGTTTTGGCTTCATTTCTAGCTTGTTTAGCTACACAATTGATAATTTCATTGCTGGTTTATAGTCTTTATGCTTGTAGTGCTTGTCAGTTGTGAATGAAATTCAATGTCATGTTCTGTTGGATATATGGTTATTATATTATGCATCTTTGCTTTTCTTTACTTGTGATTTAGTTCCTATTTATCTTATGAATGTATTCCCTTTTGCCACCCAAACCTCACAACCAGAAAAACCTTTCAAAACCCCTAAAAACCTAGTTTTATTTGATTGAATACTTGAGATTGTGTTGGATTGTTTATTTGTAGTCTGGAAACAATTTCTAGCACAAACATCTTTGGCGCCGTTGCCAGGGAACGAAGTTGAAAACAAATTTTTCCCTGGGATACTTATCATTTCACTGGTTTTAAGATGTGAACTTAAACCAGCACATATTTAAGGCTACTTTTCACCATTTTGTCACAGTGGCTACTATGGGAGTTGGAACTAGAAACAGACCTACTTCACCATTGCAGTTGGGTGTTACAGATCCTGAACAGATATTGAAGACAGCAAGGAATATTAGAAGGTCTCAGTCATTACCATCCCTATGTGACCCTGACCAGTTGGGTGGTTCATCACATTCGACTGTGTTGAGAAAAGAAGAAGAAACCTCACCTTGGTTAAAGCCTATATTCCCTGATAGTTGTTTCCAAGTTTTAACTGATCCACAATCTTTTAGAAAAGCTAAAACAACCTCTCCTGGTAAGATACCTTTTTTTCAGTTAAAAGTAGGTAAAAACCCCTTTCATCCAGGTTCCAGTCAAACCTCTTCATCACCAAATTTAGTCAGTCCCAAAATGGTAGCCCAAAATCAGCCTATAGACATGATGGACCGAATGGTTGCAGCCAGATATGCACCATTGTTTTTGCCTCATCCTTTAAATGCACTTTCTGGAGGTGACTATCAGAAATATTTTCCTAGTTTTAATGGACAGGGGGAAACTACAGCTGAAGAACACTTGGAAGCTTTCCTTAGTTATGCTGATAACCAAAACATTGAAGCCAAGGATGTATGGATGAGAATGTTTGTGCAGAGCCTTGATGGAGATGTCAGGAAATGGTTCAGGGAGATGCCTGCTAACTCAATCACTATCATTGAATAATTTCGTGATCTCTTCATGAGACAATGGGGTGACACCAAAGACCATACATACTACATAATTGAGTTTGGATCCCTTAGGAGGAAAAAGGATGAAACTATTGCAGACTTTTCAAAGAGGTTTAACAAGATGTACAGTATAATTCCTACAGAAATAAAGCCTACAGAAACACCTACAAAACTTACATATGCAAATGCTTTCGATCATGAATTTTCCTTACTACTAAGAGAAAGGAGACCTATTTCTCTACTGAATATGCAGGATGCAGCATTGGAGGTAGAATCTAACATACTGGCTTCCAATAGATTAAAGAAGGAAATAGCTCAGCAACTCTATGACAGAAAAGGAAAGAAGGAAGCCGCTCCAGGAGGTTCATCTTCCCTTTCTGCTGAAGGAAAAATTGATGAGATGGCTAAGTTGGTGAAGATTTTCATTGCAAAATTGAACAAATTAGAACTAGAGAAAAATTCCAGCAAGCCTATTCCAGAAGGTGAAAAAAATCCTAACAATCAAAACCAATTCAGAAGACAATTTGCTCCCCGTTTCATACCTAGAGAATGAAGGAATAATGATATCTAGCGGGAAAGGAGAGAAACTGAGGACCAAAGAGTACCACCACCTCTTCAAAACAATGTTGCTAATGAAGAAGAAGTTGATGATGAAGTGATATTTGAAGATACTGACCAAGATATGAACCATTTTGGAGAAATATTGTCTGGGGGTTTTGTCACTGAAGAAGAGTTTCTAAATGCAGAATGCTATGATGCTGATATGTTCGAAACAGAGGATGATTTAGGTCTAAAAATGAATGTTGTAACTGCTGATGTATGTCAAAATGAACTCAAGAAGACCATGAATCTGAGGTCAGGTCCAAAACAGGTAGTACAAATCCCAAAGAAGGAGGTAGTTGTCCCTGCTAAGCAGCCATCTGACCCTGTGATAGAAAAAAGACAAGTTTCAGAAAAACAAAAGAAGAACATGGAGGTTGAAGAGGTAAACAAAAATATACAGAATTTCATCCTGGAAAATTAATTAGGAAAGTTAAATATTCCTGTACCTTTAACTGAATTAATGAAAAACCCCTCATATAAAGAATCAGTTCTTAAGATGATTAATTTAGCAAGTAATCGTCCTATTTCTGATACAGTGAATTTGCAAGAAGAAAACCCTAGGATTTTTATTGGATCAGCCTTGGCTGAAAAGACTGAAAATGAAGCAGGTGCTTCACCTCCATTTTACATTACTTTGACAGTTCATGAACAAATGATACATAATTGCTTGTTATATTCGGGAGTCACACACAATTTAATGCCAAAGGCTGTTATGGAGGCTTTAGGTCTGAGTATTACCAAACCCTATCATGATCTGTATGCATTTGATTCTCGAGCAGTGAAGTGTTTATGGGTAATAAAGGACATGGTTGTCAGTTTGGCTCAGTTACCCATGAAAAGTGTGATCATGGATGTAGTGGTAGCTGATATTACACCTAAATTTGGGTTACTTCTCTCTAGGTCTTGGGCAAAGAAAGCTGGTGGGACCTTACAAATGGATTTATCATATGCTACTGTTCCTGTGTTTGGAGGAGAAAACAGAAGGCTGTACAGAGAGCTTCAATTTTCCTATATTGTGACAGATGACAAGAACCCTACCAACCACCCACTGTATGTTGTTGATAAAGACCTGGGTACTTGCATGTTACATTTTAGTGACGATGACAATACTACTGGTTTGTTACAGGTTGAAAAGAAACAGCCAGTAAAATGCAGCAAGGAACAGGAGGATGAGTTGTGGCAATTATACTTTGATGGATCCTCTTGCAAAGAAGGTGCTGGAGCAGGGGTTCTTCTTATATCCCCTGGAGGTGAAACAGTAAAGCTGATGTATAAATTAGAGTTATTACTATGAATAACACTACTGAATATGAAGTTTTTCTGTTAGGTTTGGAAGCTTCTAAATATTTGGGCATTCAGCAAATTTCTGCATTTGGCGACTCCGAATTAGTTGTTCACCAGGTGAAGAACAACTATCAAGTAAAGTAGGGTTTACTGAAAGTCTATCAAAATGAGGTATGGGACATGATTGAAAATTATTTTGTAGCTTTTAACATTACCTATATTCCAAGAGATCATAATCAGACTGCAGATTCATTGGCCTTGGCTGCTACACACTTTAGAATCCCCAAGACCACTCAGTTGAGATATCCCATTGAAGTTAGGTACATACCATCTGTACCTGATAATGTAAAGCATTGGAGAGTGTTCGAAGATGACATTGAGATTAAAAGGTTTCTAGAGCTTACCCATGAGTTTTCTAAATCCCTGATTGATCAAGAGGAAGAATAGGAGGATGGACAGGTGGAAGAGATTGCTGAAAATGAAATCGTTGGACACAAAATCATTGAATTAAAAAGTAATTTCATTCCAAAGGGTTTGGTACCTTTGGAAAGGATTTTTTCAAAATATGATACACTCTTAAAACCTGTTGTATAGTCCCCAGAAGAAAATGTGGTGGATTGTAACATTGGCTCTGCAAAACAGCCTAAAATGGTAAAAATTTCTAAAGCACTTACAGCTGAACAAAGAAGCAGGTACATTAAATTGTTAAAAGAACATGTGGATGTTTTTTCATGGTCTTATGAGGAATTGAGAACATATGACACTGCAATTATATAGCATAAAGTCCCTTCAAAACCAAATTTCAAACCTTTTCGTCAGAAATTAAGGAGGATTAATCCAGCCTTGTTTCCTGTTATTGAAAAAGAAGTAAATAAGTTATTGGATGCCAAGATCATAGTGCCTCTTAGGTACTCTTCATGGGTGGCTAATCTAGTTCCTGTTAGGAAAAAGAATGGAGAAATCAGGTTGTGTGTGGACTTTATAAATTTGAACAGATCTTCACTAAAATACAATTATCCGCTGCCTAAAATTGAGCAAATATTGCAGAAAGTAGTTGGGGCATAGAGGATCTCTATGGTTGATGGTTTCTTAGGGTACAATCAGATCTCTATGCATCCTAATGATAAGGAGAAGACATCTTTCACTACTCCTTGGGGAACTTTCATGTATGATAAGATGCCTTTTGGTCTAATGAATGCTGGAGCCACTTTAAAGAGGGCTATGGATATTGATTTTGTCGGAGAAAAGGACAAGTTTGTGGTAATCTACTTAGATGATATTACTATTTTCTCACAATCAGATGATGAACATTTGAAGCATTTGAAGCAGACTTTCTTGAAATGTAGAAAATTTGGCTTTTCCTTGAATGCAAAGAAGTCACACTTTGCTCTATAGGAAGGTAAATTGCTTGGTCATTTAGTGTCTGCTGATGGTATAAGGATTGATCCTGAAAGGGTAAAATCTATATTGAAAATAAGTTTACCGAGGAGTAAAAAGGATGTCCAATATTTCATTGGTAAAATCAACTTTCTACGTTGGTTTATACCAAACTTTGCTGAGACTATCAAACAGATCACAGTCATGCTGAAAAAGAATCAGGAAGTCAAGTGGACCACTGAGGCAAAGAATGCATTTGAGAAGATCAAAATGGCTCTTATTGAAGCTCCTATATTAGTAAGCCCATATTTTACCAGAGAATTTCTTACATTCTCATTTGCATCAGAGGATATAATAGCAGCTATTCTGTTGCAGAAGAATAAGGAAGGACTGGAGCAGCCTATTGCATTCTTCAACAAAACTCTTAGGGATTCTGAACTAAAATATAGTATCTTAGAAAAGCAGGCCTATGCTCTGGTAAAAGCTTTAAAGTTTTTCAGAATCTATGTTCTGCATTCTAAAGTTATTTCATTTGTGCCTAATGCTGCTATAAAATATGTTTTAACACAGCCTGATAGTGAAGGGAAAAGAGGCAGGTGGATTGCTAAAATCATGGAGTATGATGTAGATATCAGACCTACCAAATTAGTCAAGGGGCAGGGCTTAGCCAATCTGCTGGCTAAATCAAATTGTCAATCTTTGGGATTGCATGTGATGACTAAAGAGTTAGCATAGGAACAACATCAAGCCATCTTGGAAAAAGAGAAGATCATGGACTATTATTCAGCATCCACCTGGTATGCAGACATTGTGTATTTTCTATTGTTTTTGCAATGTCCTGAGCATTTAGATAGAAAAGTTGCTAGATATTTAAAGCTTAAAGCTACTAAGTATTGTCTAGTAGAAGAGTAGTTATTCTGGAAGGACCCAGGTGGAATTCTACTCAGATTCTTGGATAAATCTGAAATTGAAGGAGTAATTTCTGAATCTCATGAGGGTGCTTGTGGAGGTCACAAGTACTGGAAGACAACAACATACAAGATTTTAAGAGCTGGGTACCATTGTCCCTCTTTGTTTGCAGATGTATATTAGCAGGTAAGAGCTTGTATACCTTGTCAGAAGTTTGTTGGAAAACAAAAATTGTTGTCATTGCCCCTAAAACCTATTGTAGTAAGTGCTCCTTTCCAGCAATGGGGTCTGGATTTTATAGGGGAGATAAATCCATCTTCCTCAGGACAACACAGGTGGATTCTATCTGCAACAGATTTCTTTACCAAATGGGTGGAAGCCATCCCTACTAGGAATGCCACAAACAAAGTAATTATGGAATCCATTGAAGAAAATATCCTTAGTAGGTTTGGGTGTCCTCAGAAAATAGTAATAGATATTGCAAAGGATTTCAAGTCTAAGGAAATGGAAGCATTTTGTGAAAAGAATGGTATCTTGCTGAAGAATTCAACTCCTTGCTATCCCCAAGGTAATGTTTTAGCTGAATCCTCAAATAAAAACATCATTCAGAGTATCAAAAATTTGCGTAAGCATAATAAGAGATCATGGGATTCTATGCTTAAATATGCATTGTGGGCTGATAGGATAACCATCAAACAAGCAATTGGAACTTCTCCTTTCCAATTAGTGTATGGCACAGATGCAGTTTTTCTTGTTCAATTGGGAATCCCAGTGATGAAGTTTCTTCAGAATTGTCAGGAAGAACCAAATGATATGCAGAGAAGGATTTATGAGATGATAGAATTACAACAGAACAAGGAAAAAGTGGAAGAAAAGTCACAGTTATACAGATTGAAGATTAAAAGCAGATTTGATAGGAACATCAAAGAAAACACTTTCTCAGTTGGTGATATGGTTTTGAGGTGGGATGCCAGGAAAGAGCAAAAAGGGAAGCATGGAAAATTTGACAACCTCTGGTTTGGCCCTTTCCTAGTGTCTAAGGTTCTGGAAAATAACACTTTTGTCCTGCAGACTTTGGAAGGTGAGGAATTGTCAAGTCCAGTCAATGGACGATTCCTTAAGCATTTTTACAGTCTTTGAGGAGATTCTTACTTTTCATTGTATATACTAGTGTGAGTTAAGCATAATAAGGACTCCATAACCCAATGGAAATTTTGCAGACTAGTAGGTAGCAGAAGAGAAGGCACTGGTCTACAGGTTCTTGAAGCCTCACAGGGAGGAATTCATCCCGCAGGTGGAGCCAGATGTTAAGTCATGAATTTGTTTTCTTCATTATTATATTTTGCTTGTGATTTTTGTTTTAATCTTTCTCATTTGCTTACTTTTAGGAAATTTTGGTTTAAAGTGAAATTTTGTTTTTTGCTTTTAGGTTTTTAGTATGTTTTGTTTTCTTATGGTTCTGAAGGGTTCTATAGGACATATGTTGATTAAAGGTTTCACAAATAAACACTAAGATCAAGGTTTACCATATAAACCTCATTTAAAATTGAATTAAGGGTAAAAAAGCACCAAATTTGAGTTTTAAACATTCTTGTAGCGCAACGGTTAAAATTTTACACTAAGGCGCTACAAGAATATCGCGAATGCTAAATTTGTCAGTTTTTTGCGCCAAATTCTCCAATGATTTCGCTCCTGGATGACTAATTGCATGTGTAGACAGGTTTGATACGTGTTTCATAAAAAATAATCATGCAAACAGGTGTGGTCTATGACGTGAAGGACATCGTGGCAGTCAGAAGCCAAGGCTTGGAAAATCATGACAAATAGAGAAATGAAGCGAGATTGATGGGAAAGAGGTTCTCCACATAGGCATTACGAAGCTGGTGGAGAAGTGGAATGAAGACAATTGCTAAGAATCTGAAATTTCCAGTTGAAGAAGGAAGTTAGGATTTTTTCAGCACGACAGTTGGAAGTAAATTGAAGACTTTAGGACACCTGGATGGCTAAATTCGACATTCAGATAGTCCAAAGATCAATTTTAAACACCTGCAAGTAGCCGGGAGCGAGGTATTTCCCGTGACTTTGATATGGCCTGGTAAATTGGGGGTTTTTCTATTAAGGTCTATTATGTTAAATTGATTTAGGAAAACACAAATTCATGTTTTTAACAAACTCCAAATGGTGAAAGATCAGTCAAAAAGGTCAAAATGAACATCTTGGATGTTAGTTAAGTTCAGCAGCAGCTTTGTTATAGATTTTTGGTGCTCTGTTTGACCTAAGTTTCCCAAGCTCAGTATAAAACATTCCCTACATTGACAATAGAACAAACTGTATAAAATCAAGGACAATCAGCCAGGGAAAATCGAAAGGAGAGCTGACTGTCAAAACTCTGAAAACTGAATAAAAAAAGGGTTGTTAAGACACTGACAGGCTCTTAAAATTACATAGAAACATCATTCAGCCATGGGAAAGCAGATGAAGAAAAGTGGGAAGACCAACAGGGCTTAACCCACTGAACTGAATTGGATAGACAAGTTTCCTCGATGTGCAAAACTCTTTGAGAATGCTGGATGGTTGGATTTCTTTAAGAAGATTGATGGATATAACACCGAAGTTTCTCATAAATTTGCTCAATGTTATAACCAAGATACAGTATCATTTGACACTCTGAAATTCAAATTAACTATAGAGTTGGTGGCTGAAGCAATAGGAGTTTGGAATGAAGGAGAGATTTGGTTCAAAAAGGTGCCATTTACCTTCAATCCCAAAGCTATCTTTTTCCTGGCATTATTCCAGATTGGATTAAGGGAGTGCTCATCCATAATTTTAAATCTGAATGGGTAGAGCCCATCAATATTCTACAAAGCTACATAACTTGTGAAGGGAGGTATTCTTTTGTCTTCAAGTATCATTTCAGGTTCCTACAACACCTTGTTGGTGAATCAAGGATGAGTTTCCCTTTCTTCCTATTGAAGAGTTTGCAGAAAATGTCAAGCAGGATTAAAGAGCATCATGACCACACTGCACAGTCCATTTTTCATCATGGATTGATCAAGCTTATTATCAGCACTGTTCTACAAAGAGAAGGAAAGACTTGGGACTAGTTTCTCTTTTGGTCTGGGTTCCAAATTAACCAGGAAGGACAACCTACCAAAAAGCATGTTGATAAGGGACAAACCCTGATTAGAAAATTAGGGCAAAAATTCAAGGCTGAAGATAAAAAATGTGTCAAACTTGAAGAAGTGATAGAACCTTCAAAGGGAGATTATGAATCTCAGCAGCCTTTAGCTGACAGTAAGGGGAAAAGTTTGCTGTTTATTAAAAGGGAAAGCCAGCCTGTACAAAATAAAGCACTAGTAGAAGCACTCATAGATGAAAAAATTGTTTTCATAGAGAAGGTTGTAGAAGGTGAAGATAATACTAAAGTTCAAAAAGAAATCCCAATTACCATTTTATCTGAAGATGAAGGATACTTATTGGAAGGAGATGAATTGTCTGTCTATGCTGAAACTAGGGTTGGCACACACAGGGAGTTTTCCAGTCAAGAAGATAAGACAGTCATGCCAAAGAAAAAGAAGATCAAGGTTAAAGAATTTGCTTCTATCATGAATCAAAGAAAGAGTTTAAATATGGTAGGAGAGTTTGCCCCAGGCTGGAGACCCAAAACTAGATCAAAAAACAAATTGATGCTAAACATGAAAAAGCTGCTAAACCCTAAGTTAAACACAGAAGAGGAAACTATGATTGATACTTCTTCTTCAGATGAAAAGATAAAATCTAGCAAAGGTAAAATCAAAGGAAATAAATAATTGAAGATAGTAGAAGAGTCCAGCCTCGCCGAAACCAAACTTTCTGCTGTGTTTTTGGAATTAAGAGGTGAAATGTTGAAGGAACAACAAAAAGAAGAAATGGAAGCTTCTTATTTAGAAAACAAGTTGTTGATGGATGAAAATACACTTGATGAGACAGATAAGCAAGAAAATCCAAGTGTTCATGGTGTTTTTACAGAGCTGCTACCTTAGGATGAGGACATCTTCAGAAAGCTAAATATCCCATGGCTGCCTAGTGAGCTACATAATACAATAGTAGGCAAAGCTTTTGACTCAGAAACAGAAAATTTGCAAAGAACCATCAAGAAGTATAAGTATCAAATGGAGTACATGCAAGAAACAAATGATGGTTTAATCCTAGCTAATAGAAGACTCCGGAAGGACTTAGAAGAAGTGAATGATCATTACCAAGAGCTTGCTGCAGTCTCCAAGGAGGCCCTAAAAAGGAAAAGAAGCACATATTTACAGTGTGCAGAATTGAAACTGACTATCAAAATCCTACAGTAGCAGAATAAGGAGCTTACAATAAGGATGACAGATATGGAAGCTGAGCAGCAGAAAGGTAGGAAAAAGGCCCAAGCCTTAGATGGGATAGCTTTATTGGCAGAAGCTGCTAAAGACCTTTGAGTATTGTTAGTTAAGAAGTTACTTGTTATGTTTTTGAGAAATACTTTATTTTGTAAATTATAATTTTGACATTATCCTATCGATGAGTAGGCTAAAAACATTTATGGTTTAGACCCTCACTGAATTTTGAAAAACAATATTTAGGAAGATCAGAAAGAGAACAAAGGGTTCGATTTTTGGCCGGCTTAAGGAGGTCTCTTGACTTGTTTATGAGCTAAGTACTTGACTCTCATGTGTATTTGATGAATAGAACTATGAAATATATGGTCCTTTTTACCCTTCAATCTGTGTTTTGGCTTCATTTCTAGCTTGTTTAGCTACACAATTGATAATTTCATTGCTGGTTTATAGTCTTTATGCTTGTAGTGCTTGTTAGTTGTGAATGAACTTCAATGTCATGTTCTATTGGATATATGGTTATTATATTGTGCATCTCTGTTTTTCTTTACTTGTGATTTAGTTCCTATTTAGCTTATGAACGTATTCCCTTTTGTCACCCAAACCTCACAACCAGAAAAACCTTTTAAAAACCCTAAAAACCTAGTTTTATTTGATTGAATATTTGAGATTGTGTTGGCTTGTTTCTTTGTAGTCTGGAAACAATTTCTGGAACAAACATCAGGAACGAAGGTTCACCACCTCCCCTCGTCTAGAAATCCTTGTGATAAAGTATATGTCCTCCACCTCTATGGTGATGGACATCCCATCAATATGAAAGGACTTCGAGTCTGGATCCCAATAGTCTACCAGCATCTGTAGTAGTCTTGGTTTGGCCCTCAAACCACCAAGACACCAAAACTTGTAGATTCCGCATGCACGAAGAGCTTGTTGAGCCATTAAGTCGGCCCTTACTACTTCCTCTACTTCACCATGCTCACGCTCTCTCCACTCTAGCACCATCCTGCAAAAGAAATTGCAAAATTACCCATTAGTTTATTGAAAAATCATATGCGTTCACTCATACGCGACTGTTTTGAAAACAGTCGCGTATGTACGCGGGTTTGAGGCCCTTTTCTGCGTATGTCCAACACTATACACGAAAAAAGCCTCGATTTCTGTGTGGGCCAACGCACATTTTGGGATGGCCTAAAAAACTCATTTCACCATCAAAATCTATAAAAATTATATCAAAATGCAAGAGGAGAGCATGAGTAAATACCTGAAAGAAACGGTTGTGAATTCCGCCGGTTGGATCTCCTGGAATTTGTAGTTGAAAATCAGAGCTCAAATGGGTAAAAGTTTCAAATGATTTATATTTTTTACTATTTATAGAAAAAATTTCAAATATTTGAAAAATTTTACCCCCTTTCCTATAGTTTCGACATTTTATAACCATTTTGGACCGTTTTTTGACATAATTTGTGATGTAGAAGACCTTTTTCAATGCCGTTTCAGCCATTGGATTGACCTGTTCGTGCCAATCTCAGGTATCATGTCTAAACTGGCATATAGGTTAGGTTTCACCACTGTTTGCATGTTGCATGACCTTATTACCATATCACCATGACCTTAGGTACAAACACACTCTATTATGTCACGGAACCTTCTTGCTGCTTTAGAAGTGGCATGATACGAGTGGTAGAGCTTCACCTTACATGGGTACCCTAGTTAGCACCTTATTTGCATTTGGTGCCCATGTCGACGTTTCCTCCTTTAGGGTGTGGGAGTCCATTGTATAGTACTGCCATGACATTTTGTAAGAGCCTCATACTCCTCTTGATCTTATGCTGGCCTCTTTCCCTCAGGAATCCCTTATGTCAAGTTGTGAATGCATTATCATGAGCTTTGCCTACCTTATTGAGATTTATGCTGGCTCCCGTAACATTGCGTTTCAGCCATATAGCCCGAGCTTGTCTCATGTCTAGCCATGCAGAGCCATTTTTTATATCCTTCGCAGCTTGATTCCTTTTTTACCGAGAGGGGATTTTCTCCCGATTGTCGATATCCTACACATGTATCCTTGCATTGAGCATAGGTATGTTCCACTGCTTGGAACTAGTTTATTTTCCCTTATGACACTCGTCTCCTCCTAGTTTGTAACTATAAAGCTAGTTTATTCTTTTTTCAAGCTTTTCAAATAACTGAAAAAGTCCAAAAAAAAATCAAAAAACCAAAAAGCCGGACAAGGAAAGATGTTATCTTTGACAGCTGTCGAGTCGTGTCGCCTTTGAACAGAGCACTGTATATCACATCCATTGGTTGGGTTATAGTTTGAATTTAGGAGATGTACTCGTTTATCTGAGTTTATCTCCATCGACTGGTTAAGCTTCCAGTCCCTATAGAGCCTTTGTTGATGCCTCCTATGTCACAGAGATGTCCCAGTTTTTATATCGAGTCTATGCTACCTTCATTTAGTCACCATACACTGTTATGCTCTTGTTCGAAGGAAGTTGAATCCTGAGTCAGCCATTCCTTAGTTATCTTGACTTTGCATGTCGGCCATTCTCGGTACAGCTACTGGTTCGTGCACCATATGATCGAGTCCTTCCACATTATATAGCTTTGTTGAGTACCTCGTGTTGGATGATGGGAGATGCCTTAATGCCCTCCTTCTAGCAGATTTCATCCCATCAACTTCAGATCATTTATTCTGGGATTGGAATCTAGAGTCCTTTTGAGTTCCTTGAGACTTGCAGTCATCAGTGGCAGGTTCTCTTGCCATCGACAGTTTTTGGGAATACATCAATGTCCCCTGATCGATGGATCCTCTCAAGTGTTCGACCTCAACACATTTATTCACACTTGTTAGTTTGCACTCTAGTACCTTGATTCCCATTTTCATTATTGGTGGGTGATATCGCATCTGTTAATGATCGGTAATTAGACGATGGACTACTATGTTCGACCTCAACACCTCTATTCGTATAGTAGGACATGTACTCATAGCGGGTTGTGTAGAAGACTTTCCAGATTGGTGGCATCTCTTATATGCTACCTCCTTGATCGTGGCAGTGTTCATGAGATTTCATCTCTCGTGACTTGATTCCAGTATATGTCAGATATTTCTAGCCACTATGGAGATCTTGATCTATTATATATATTCATCCATTTTGGAGATCATGGTCCTTTGTATATATTCATCATGGAGGTTCTGATCTATGTATATTGTACGTGGCGATGACCAAATATGTGATATCATGTATTATGCCTATTCATGGCCATTGTACTCTTATGTATCCGGGACTGCTATATGTACTTGTAGTTATATGCATAGTTGTATTATTGTACTATGCTGATTGGGTGGCTGGTCTTCCATTTGGGATCCTTCATCACTCCACTTCTGGGATGGACTTATAATGTATTCCAACCATCGTATGACCCCTTTGACCTCACACATTAGGGGACATCTGTTATAGCGGATTTCACCACTCTAGGTGAATCACACTTTGTATGGCCTTCCCCTGTCTTGCTGCAGACTCCTTAGACCCTATGGACCACTTTGTGTCCTTTGATGTTTCCCTGATCATCCCTAAAAACACATGAAAAATGATACATGCGACTTTTTAACCTATAAGCGCTTATATACGCGGGTTTGACCACTAAAACTGTGTACATCGGGATGTGTGTATAATCCAAATCCTTTTGGAGTTTTCCTTGACATGGATCCGACTCATTTGACTCCTAGCCTTCCATATGCCTTGAGATCGCTTGGATTCAACCTTTCATTACCCCTTTGAAAAGCTATATAAGGAACCCCTTGGTACATTGAAGGCATAAGAGAGAATTGAGAGCAAAGAAACTATAGTCCATTGTTGCCGGAACTTATGCTTGAGTCTACATCCCTTTGTCCCTTGGAGCACTTTTGTGTTCTTCCCAAGCTTACCTTTTTCTTGTGAGCTTGCTATCGAGAGATGGAGGATTGAAGTGGTGGAGGCCCAAGTGGGGGATTCAGTTTCTTCGGTTCGCAGACATGCTGTTAGAGGTTGTATCTTGTAATCTCTGATTTATATTAATAGAAATATCTTTTCCTGTCCAATAATGTGCGTTTGAATGAATATTTTATCCATGGGATTATGTCAAATGCTTTTACATTATTGATTATATATCCTAGAATAGATCTAACACCATGATATATAGAATGCTTGTATTGTTTACTTGTTGTTGAGGAAGTAATCTATCAGTTCGAGTTGAATATTGGAAATCCCAACAGGGATCTACTTCAACCGTCTGGAATAAGGTACGAGGTCTGATCCTTTAGTGTTAGACATTTAATTTCTATTGCATATTGGAAAGGATTGATTTTTGGAGTCAAGCTATTTGTTGTGGTACCCCAAGCCATAGGAATTTATCTCCGTAACAGTACCCTCCTGAAAATTTCAAAAAATATGAATTTTGAATTTTGGGTAGTTTGGGTAGTTAAGAAACTGACTCCTTCAGTTGTAACTACTTTGTGTTTGCCCCTAACTCTTCCTTAAACATATAAATAGAGGTAGGGAGGTCCATGAGAGGAGACTGGAATCTTTGCACTGTTATGCTGGAGGAATTGGGGCTCTCTTTGCCCACACCTTTTCCCTAGAAGCATTCTCCTTGTGTTGCAGATCTTGGAGGCTGAGTTCCTTGGAGAAGAGAAGCAGTAGAACCAGATCAAGACTTTGTGAGGTGCTGAACTTCGAGAGAAGGCATATTTGTACTTGTTTTCAAGATTAATAAAGATGTGATGTCCTTCTTCTTTCCAAATCATTGTTCAATGTGTGACTGAATTTCTATTTATGATAAGATGTTTATGTTAATTGGAATAGTTTCTCATATTGCTTTGATTATCATTAATTTATATGTGGTCGTGTTGGTTTGAGGAAGGTATAATTCATTTTGTAGGTCTCTTGGAGCAAGAGGAGCAAGAGGAGCAAGAAGAGGATTGAAGGGCTACTTGGTTCAACCTTCGTTTGGCTAAGGTATGAACCATTCCAATATTTGAATCTTGCTTATATATGCTTGCTGAACATTATACATCCACCTTTCAACCCTAGTATGTTGATGGCCTCTTAAACCATATCCATAGGATACTTTCCTTTACAACAGAATTGGCGACTTCGCTGGGGAGCCTAGATTGCTGTAGGTTATTTCTGTTACCCTTGACCAGTCTTTGCCTTGATTTTGTGTGTGGTATCTTGTCCTGGTTCATGCTTACCATAGTTTTTGAAGGCCTTGTAGATTTTGCTTCTTTTTGAGAAAATTTTGTACCTATACATGGGTTGATCTTATACATAGTCACAAACAGAGGCATGCGTATGCAGGTTGCTCTCTAGGACAGTCACGTACAGTATGTGTGTTTCCCTTATACACAGTCACGTACAAGCCTTGAAATAGGGATTTTTAGGCTAAGGTTTTCTTGTCCCTATGCTTTTATGATTCCTGTTTGTTAGATGGTCTTCCTTATAAGCACTATGCTGTTAGTTCGATGACCTTGTTGGCCACACCTTGTGCTTTCCTGTAAAGCCCTTGAGTTTCTTTTGTTTGGATTGTCTTTTGTTTGCATTTTGAAGTAGTTTTTCCTATTTGGGTTATAGGTTCAAGTGTAGGTTGTCTGAATCAATGATCAGGGTTCTGGACATTGTGTATCCCATTCTATTTTAAGATAGTATTTGGTTTTCCACTTGTCTTTGTGTGATTTTGGTGATTTCTTGTCATTGTGTCTACCCAAGCTAGGGTTCCAAGTCTTCCTTGGGTGGTTGATCCTTGGTATTATTAATATGTTTACTTCACCTTGCTTACTTTATACAGTTATTTTAATTCAAGCATACTCAAGTATTTTTCATTTAGGTGCATAGTAGTCTTTTGAGCATTTTGAAAAATGAAAAGAAAACATTAGAAACTTCTGCATTTGATTTGCATATAGTAGTTTTGTTTTCAGTTTTTGAATATAATCTCAAAAATTACAAAAAATATAGTCTTAGTTTTCTTTTGCATTTATAAAAGAAAAAAAAAACATGTTTGCTTTATATGCATGTAGATCAGTTTTTTAGTCTAGATTGCATGGCATATCATTGTTTTTGAAAAAATAAAAAAGAATTTGTTCTTTTGTGGCCTTCAAGTTTCTATTTGAAAAAGAAGAAGAGAATAGTTTTTTCTTTTTTCATTTCATTTCTCTTTGTTTAGTTATTTTGTTTCAACTTTGAGTCAAAACACCACATAATTTTCACACCATTTACCCTCTGACTAGTTTTTGCTTTTTGCATTTCATTTCTCTTTGTTTAGTTATTTTGCTTCGACTTTGAGTCAAAACACCACATAAGTTTCACGCCATTTACCCTCTGACTAAAAATAGCCCTTAAAATAAACGATATAATTTAAAAATTATTAGTAAGTTTTATTTTATAGGGTCATACACCAACAAGCTTAGGCTAAACTTATGGGATAGGGATTTTAAACTCCCTACAAGTGTTTAAATTTCAGACGTAGTTGGCCAATCACTAGGTAAATCCTTTTCTACGTTGATTGTATCTAGGAAGATCCTCTCAAACGAGATTTAAGCACAAGGCCGTGAGGAGGCTTGGACTGATGAGATAACCCTCCGATTCCTTGTCAAAGTGTAGACAAAGGTTTTTGCGCATCTGGGGATTCTGTCCTAGACAGAGTTTCAGGCTCAGCTACCCTGCCCATGCATATGAATCAAGCTTGTGACTATCCCCCCAGTCTGTCAATATAGTTAAGGTAGCCTTCAGTCTCTTTGACATCTAGGGTTCATACACAGGTACACCAGAAGGCTATTTCTAGTTGACCTTAGACGGGCTCAGAAGGTAACCTTGGTAATGTTTCCTCCCTTCACACACCTAGGACACGTGGTGGAAATATTCAAGCCACTCGGTGTGTCCTTGGGGGAAAGTCTCGAGTCAAGGCTGTCACCTTGTTCTTGAATCCTCCGTTTAGGCTCAAATCCTAATGAAGCCAAGGGGGGTAGACCCTATTATGTTACTAAGGACAATTTACTTAGTATGGTGATGTTAAACTGAATGAGTTACTTAGGAGTTTGATATTTAACTATAGACAATCAAAGATGGCAAGATACAAAAATGAACACACGAAAGCACAATGCTGAGACACAATATATATAAAGCAAGAAAATAACCAGTGCCTTAAAATGGAGTCAAAAAATAAGATCAATGTACTTGCATGTGTTTGGAGTGAATGTTTTGTGATTGCCTCTTGGTACATTTTAAGTTAAATTTGAAGTGTGAATTTATTACAATTAGGCAAAGGGGGGACTCCAGATATACTTGAGAGTCCTTGGAGTATGTCCAAAACTAAACCTTCACATCTACCCGCAAGGAATATGTGGGCTGAATGGAGTCTCTGGGGCTATTGTTCATAATGCACCCATTAGGGTGTGACAGAGATTGACGCCCCGAGGTCACTTTTCAGAAGATCCCGCTTCCTTTGTGTATTTTGCCACCGTGATGGTTTGATCTAGGTGTTGGATTTTCACCTATTGGTTTGTTAATTTGGGAGAGTGAGTCCTGATTATACTAGTCACTCAAGTGCTTTTGATACAAATTTACTGATCAGACAAACCACGGCCAAGTGCATATCATACACATCAGATTCTTGTCAATTTTAGTAAATTTTACAATGGGTGTTCTTGTTTAAAAGAAAACCCTCCAGGAACCTCTTTCGATCCAAGTGGATATCAATTGGGGAATTGAGGAGGGGTTAATTTTATAATAGCTTAAAAAAAACAAATGATGGAGAAAGAAAACATATGCACAATTCTAGTTTCCTAATTAGTCCTACCACGAATCTCTTTCCCCTTTCGGGTCAATCGGGAAGTCGTGGGGTAAGTATTACGATTACTTTGAAATATAAAATATGGAATATGAAATTGATAATTAAATAGAGTATACTACCCTGCAGATTAGATCAATACTAGTTTGAGAATAAATGAGCGAAAAGCACCAAAAAGGACACCGACGCAAATCCCCCCAGGGGGGATGGGGAATGGGCTCGAAAGAGCCTATTCAAAAAATATTTTTATTAATAGTGGTTACAATATCAGATAACTGATATAATTTCTCTTCATCCTTATATGGAATGAAATCGAGAGCTTACAAAGTGCAAAAATTAAAGGTTTTAGTCAAATGGGAGACCCCTAAGGGGATTTGAATGCTCCTGAGGCCACTTCCGAACAGCAGCTTCCTTTATTTTCTGTCAACCCTGATAAAAACCAGCAAGCATATCAGACTGAAATATGCCCAAAATCACTCTGAAAGTACCTTTGGGTCAGCTCATTTTTAACCAAAAAAAACTAAGTTAAGACTAGTTAAAAAAAAGGTAGAAAGGAACCAAGGAAAGCAGGATTTCCTTGGGATATTGGATTTCATTTTTGGCAGCCAATAATATGTGCAATTTTATTGCAGAATATTAAATTTTAACGTACAGCAAATAGAAATCAAATGAATGCAAGCTACAAATTTTCTTTAAAATTACATGCAAAAAAGGATGATTTCCCTAAAGCTAGATCTAGAAAGCTTATGAAACATTTTAAAAGAAAGATATAGACTATGGGATTTGAGAGGATAGATCTATGTTGAAATTACTTTTAAGATGATAGATCTACAAAAAATCAAAGCTATGAACAAAGTAACCGGGTAAAAGAGTTGATTTTGAGGGAGGAAGAGGAGAAGAGAAATGATGGTTTCCTTGAAGATCCACAGTGGAGCTTTCAGGTGGAATGTCAAGGGACTATGCCTTTGGAATTTTTTGGAGAGAGTAAAGAAGAAAAATAGATCAGCATCCTCTCCAATGTAGGAACCTACAGCTGAGCTGAAATAAAAAAACTTGCCGAAAAACTTGTGAGATCCGATTAGTACATACACAGAGATTCAAAATAACATGCATATAAGCTTATAGGACATGCTAAATCTAGATCTCTAAACATGCATCAAAGGAAAGAGATGGCCAATAAACTTATTGAAAAGCACCTTTCCTATCAAGATTATAATAATCTTATTATCAATCTTAACAACTGATCTACAAGCAATTAGCAAATCATGAACACAGATACAGGTTACCTCAGTAAAATAATGGCAATGATCGTCCACACATACAATGGCACAACACCATCTTGCCTCCAAAGATTCTCTTTATTTCAAATGAACAATAACAATAGTACAGTAGCAGTAGCACCTCAATCCCAGTTCTAACTAGCTTGGAAGAGGAGGCTGTGTTTGGATATATGCAAAATACAGGACATCCAGCCCGGGGAGGCGCAATTCCTCATGGAATAAGATGAAATCAGCTGATGGAGAGTCCTTCAATGCAGAACTGAAGCTGAACTGAGCCTACTTGTCAACCGAGGGCTTGATTGAGCTGACACATCAACCCATACACCGACACATCAGTCCACAGAGCATCCAAGAGAGTCCACACGTGTGGAGGAGAGAGAGAGGGTGCAATTCTCCATGAAGACAACTGAAGATCAACTCTGGATCTAATTTGATCACCTCCTTCAGTCAAGGATTTGTCAAATCTAGTCAATCTGCTTTAGATCTGACTGATTTCAATCAAATCGGCTAAGAATCCACTGATTTATGATTTTGGATTTGCTCCATTATTCATCAATTTATTAATTAAAATAATCAATAATTGATTTTTGGGGCTTTCTGACCCGAGTGATGGAAAATCACTCAAAACTAGGAAATAGTGGGTCCATGGGTTTACATGGTGCTCTTAGTTTGAAAATGAGCACCTACATGACTGAAACTGATTATTTGGACCACTTTTATTACAAAATCAAATTTTCCAATTAAACTATTAAAAAATAGCCTAAGTTTTGGAAAAATTAAATTTTTAATAAAAAACACTGAAAAAAACTAAAAATTTGAAAACTTGAAAAACACCTAGGGGGAACTTATACATGTTCATATGAATCGATCATGATGTCTATCATGCTTATACATTGACACATAGACTCTAATAACCTCAATAGGCCTAAATGCCAAGCCGACCACCCCAACTTTGGAGGTATGGAGTGAAAAACTCAGAAATTATCAGTTGTTTATTCAACAACCAATAATAACCAAGGGAAAAAACACCCGGGCTGATCGGATTGACAAATAAAGTCTAAGAGACCGAGTCTTTTACAGAAACTATCATGCTAGAACATTTATTACAACTCCCCCATGGGGTATGAACATGTGATATAGTACAACAAGCACTTCCTAGAAGTACTTCCACAGGTCTTCGGAAGTCCAAACAAGTTAAACCTGTCCGGTTCACTAGGCTCTATTAATAAAAAACCACTAAGTATAACTTAGGTGGTAACATTCTGGCTCCATCTAGGGACACATTCTCTAACTGATCTTCTATTCATAGGAGAGGATGTGAGAACTCTGGAATCTCTGGGTCCTGCAAGGAACTTAGAGTTTGTCAGTAACATGTATACACTATAAAAACAAACTAATATACATAATTAATCTATAATGCGCAAAAAGGAATATTTTACAAAAACTAATATACAAAGGAATTTTTTTAACATGGTACAAAATAACTATAATACAACAATATCTATGATACAACAATATGATATATACAATTTAGAAATACATGTAAGGCAAGGTTTAGAAATTGGCCCTGAAACCACCGATGCCAATAAAGGCATCAAACTGTGTCGGCAAAAAACAACTTGAGGAGGAAACCATTCACTGGCAGGCTCAACCTTTCTCCTTCTAGGTCATTTATATAGAAGGAGTTCATTCCTTCTATTTCATTGATGATGTATGGTCCCAACCATAAGCTGTCGATCTTTCCATGTTTCCCAGGTTTTTCCCGTCATTTCTCCCAATGTAAAACCGTGTCACCTACTTGGAAGGACCGTGGCCAGGTAGACTTATCAAAGGCTCTCTTTACCTTGTCTGAATTTTTGACACTATGGTCAAGAGAGTCTCTTCTGCTCTCATCTAGCTCAATCAACTGGTTTATTCTATTCTGGATGGCCTTTTGATCTGAGTTGAAGGTTTGGAGGAGCTAATAAACTGGAAGCTTTAGATGGACTAGTAAGGTGACATCAAGGCCGTAGACTAGCTCGAAAGGGCTCTTCCCGGTTGAAATTTTCTTAGTGATCCTGTTGGCCCATAATGCTAATTTGATCTTGCTGTCCCAAGCCTTCCTATTGTCGCCAACAATTTTTTTGATTATGGTCATTAAGTTCTTGTTACTTGATTCTGCTAGACAATTTCCTTGGGGATAGTAATTGGATGAGTGAGATAGGATAATGCCATACTTGAAACAGAAAGATGACATCTCGGAAGAAACAAAGCATGGGCCATTATCTGTGATGATTCTAGCTAGCACACCGAATCTTGTGATAATCTTATCTTCTAAGAAATCCATGACTATAGCATCGGTTTCCTTCTTGGTGGGTATCGCCTCTACCCACTTGGTAAAATAATCAATGGCAGTAAGAATCCAAGAGTAACCATTACTCGAGTTATCTTTGAACTTACCGACAAAGTCAAGCCCCTACTGCTGGAAAGGGGCTTGGACTACTATTGGATTTAGAGGCAAGGCTTTCATTTGTTGCTTTTCGGTGAATAACTGACACTGGGGGCAAACTCTGACAGCCTTGTGCACATCTAAAAATAGGTTTGGCCAATAGTAGCCTGCTCTAAGGATTTTGTGGGTGGTTGTTTTTGCTGCAAAATTTCCACCACAAAATCCTGAATGGAACTCAACCATGAGTTTCTTGGACTCAGGTTCATCGACACATCTAAGTATTAAACCATCGAGTTTTCTCCAACCAAAACCATCTTTTGTCAAACAATACTTAGTTTCCTTTAACCTTAATGCTCTTCTTTTATGGCCAAGTAAGTGATCGGGCCATGTAAGGTTGTGGAGGAAAAATATGATGTCGGTGTACCAGGGGTGCTACTCTAATCTCTGAAGATCGTCTAATACACTTTGCTCTGAATTGCTGCTCTGGCAGATTATTCCTAAGGCTTTTTCATTTCCCTGGGTCAACATCTTTGCAAGACCCTGTCCCTTAATTAATATAGTAGGTTTTATCTCCAAATGATATTCTTGAATCTTTGAAACCCACTTACCCCTGATTCCTAGACAATCCTGTTGAGACATGATATCCTTGACAGCTGCATGGGGTACATATCCAATGATTTTGGAGTAACCTATATAAGTTCTGAAATGTTTAAGGGACTTGAAAAGAGCATAGGCATGTTTCTCCATCGTGGTATACTTCAATTCTGAATTTTGTAAGGCTCTACTCATAAAGGCTATCAGTTGCTCTTGTCCCTCCTTATTCTTTTGAAGTGAAACACTGGCAATGGTGTCTTCTAAGGCAAAGGAAAATATCTGGAATTCTTTGGAATAATATGGACTAGTCAAGACCAGGGACATGGATATGGCATTTTTTATAGACTTGAATGCAACTTTCCCTTCATTTGTCCACTCAAACTTAGCATCTTTCTTTAACAACTTTTGTAGAGGTTTCATTAATTCTGCTAAATTTGGGATGAATCTTCTTATGAAATTTATTTGACCATTAAAGGACTGGAGATCTTTTATATTCTAAGGCAAGGGGACTTTCTTAATGGCTTCAACTCTCTTAGGATAAACCTTGACACCATCCTTAGAAATGATGTGCTCCAACAACTTGCCTTCATCAACTCCAAAGATTGACTTGGTGGGATTTAAGGAAATACCATATTTCCAACATCTTATAAAAACCTGCCTAAGATTACTTATGTGGTCAGCTCTTTCCTTTGAAAAAATAGTTAAGTCATCTTTATATTTTATTATTATTTTGCCTATAAGTTCTTTAAAGGAAAAATCCATGGCTCTTTGGAAGGTGGCACCAGCATTCAATAAGCCAAAAGGCAATCTTTGAAATTTATAGGTACCCCAAGGTGTGGTGAATGTAGTCTTATGTTGATTCTCCTTGTTTACCAACACTTGGTTATAACCGGAAAATCCATCCAACATGGACATCAATCCTGATCCTGTTACTCTTTGAAGCAATGTTTCCATGTTGGGTAATGGGTAATTATCTTTGAGGCATGGTGTATTTAGATATCTAAAATCTATACACATTCTAATTGACCCATTCTTTTTTCTAACAACAACTAAGTTGGAGCACCAAGATGAATGTCTTGTAGGTGCTATAATCCCTTCCGCTAACATCTTCTGAAGTTCCTTCTGCACAATAGGGGGACAACTTAGGATTTATTCGCCTAAGTTTTTGTCAGAAAGGTTTGACCTCCTTAGCTTCTTCTGTGAGGGGAATGGTGTGTTGAAACACATCCTCCCTATAGGCTTTAAGCTCATCATAACTAAAGGCCAACACATCTCTATACTCCTTGGTTAAGTTGATCAAATTGTTCCTTTCCTTTTCTGAAGTACCCTTTCCAATTTTTATTAACTTGGGATCCTTGTCAGTTCCTATGTTTATTTCCATATAATTCCCAATTTTTATTTCTTCTTTTTGTTTTTGATGATGATCTCGTCGATCGAAAATATTCTTGAAAGCTATAAGGCTACTTGGGATGTGATTCTCTTCATTATCCTCACACTCCTGATACTCTTTACCTTCTTGTTGATAACTGATCTTGCAACCTTCAAACTCTTGTAGATTGTGGATGAATCTCAAGAGTTGCTCATCATCTTTGAACACCTACCAATGGTCTATATTATCTAGTATTGAAGGTCTGAAATTAATTTCCATTTTTCCATTCCCATTAATCATTTAATCCGATGACTAGAGGGTGGATGCTACTATTGCCAATTTATTTGCTAACCCATTCATTTCCATATGGACCTTTTGAATGTTAAGTGCATCGAAAAATTCCATAGTGTCCCATGTGGCATTTCTATACTTTCTTAGTCAGTCATTTTTGCATTGATACTGATTCTTATTTTGGAGGACAACTAAATCTGAATCACCCTTTATGTTCAACATATTTATCCCAATATATTTAGCAGTTTCTAACCCTAGGAGCAATGCCTCATACTCAGCTACATTGTTTGATGCTTCAAACTCTAACCTGAATGCAAAATTGTAGATTTTATCTGAAGCAGAGATGATCACAATGCCTGCACCCTTTCCGGTTTTGGAATAAGCCCCGTCAAAGTACATTTGCCAAACTTCATCGATATTTTCATTTTTAATGTTTTCCTTAATAGGGGCCATGAAATTTGACAAAATAGCATAGTTTACAAAATTATCAGTGAAATGAACAAATTCATTTTTGAGCTTCTTGTTAGTTTTTCATCACATTTAAGCTAGCATTATGATCTTAGGATCTTTTCACTGAGAGAATAACAAGCACAGCAATAAAACACAAGCACATCACAAGAGACAAGAGACACAAAGAGTTTTCCTCAGGGAAACCATAAAGGAGAAAACCCCACAACTTTCTCTAAGATAGAATCAACACCAAAACAGTAAGAGATCTCCCAAAATAGCAGTAGTCTTTTGTCTTCTGTCTAGTCCCAAAATTTCCTTCTCCAGTAGTGCGCCACACTTGGGAGAGCAAGTGATGTATTTCACAAGTGATAAATAGAGAGACTCCCACTCTCTATTTATATTCATCCATTCACTTGAATTTCCTTTTCACACGTAGGCTCAACCTAATAATTACTACTCGAGCCTACACCTTAATTAGTGTATAATAACTCAAGTGCCCCGAAACTGTGGGGACTTACCTAATGACTTGATATGACTTGATTACATTATTAATCCTCCCGATCAGAACATCGAGGCATGAACACATGACTCAAATACATAATAGAGACATCCCGGAATAAACATCGGGTTACAATATATAAGATACATAGAAGAATACATTCTGAAGTTACATATACATCAACACTCCCTCTTAACTAGGAAGGTATTCTTTCGACACAATTTTCAGCACTGGTCTTCTTCTCTGTATCAACTGGATCATCTTGTCTTCAAGTCATCTTCGTCTTCAAGTCATCATCGGATCTGGATCATCTCTTGATCTGGATCATCATTGAACATCATCACTAGATCTAGATCATCGCTCTATCTGGATCATCATCACTGGATTGGATCTGGATCATCACTCGATCTGGATCATTACTGCTGGATCATCATTACTGGATCTGGATCATCACTCGACCTGGATCAACACTGGTGCTATCTCATGATTCTTCTCATCATAGGAATTTCTACAGAGCCAACCCTTTTTCATGCTGGTTGTAGGACTACCCTCATGTAGGTCTTCGTCTAGCACTTACATCTGACCTGCTCATCAGAAAGGCACACCCAGCACTCACATCTGATCATGTAGTAAACTACAATCCCATTAGAAAGTCACAGCACTCACATTCACCAGCATGATAGGACACACCTACTATCATCTGTGAAATGGCTTAGCACTTACAACCACCAGCATGATAGGACACACCTACTATCATCTGTGAAATGGCTTAGCACTTACAACCACCAGCATGATAGGACACACCTACTATCATCTGTGGAAAGGTACATCGCTCACATCCACCAGCATGGTAGGACACACCTACTACCATCTGTGGAAAGTCTCAGCACTTACAATCACTAGCATGGTTGGACACACCTACTACCATCTGTGAAAAGGCTCTGCACTTACAATCACCAGCATGGTAGGACACACCTACTACCATCTGTGAAAAGGCACAGAACTCACATCCACCAGGCAGGAACACATCCTGCTCACAATGATGGAAGGGCATGCACTCATATCTGATCATGAGGGAACACATCCCAGCAATCATATTAGAATGGCCCCCAGTCCTCGATTGAGCTACCTGGTAACTGACCAGGTGCCTCCATTCTCCTAGAGAATGGAAATTTCCCTTACATCCGACCTGCTCGTTGAAATGGCCAACACTCACATCTAACATGGAAGGAACTTAATCCTTTAGACATGAAAAAAAGTGTTCAGCCCTTACATCTGATCAAGTGGGAACACATCCCTCTATCACATCAGAATGGCTACTCAGTCCTACACTGAGTGATCCTGGTAACTGACCAGGTGCCTCCATTCCTAGAATGGAAATTGCCCTTACATCTGTCCTGCTCGACAGAATGGCCAGCACTCATATCTGACATGGAAGGGAGCAACCCTCTCACCATGACAAAATGGATCAGCCCTTACATCTGACCATGGAAGGAACCAATCCTCTCACCATGTCAGAATGGCTATGGGTCTCATCACTTTCTCTGGGAGGAAGCCTCGATCTGGAGAACACCAAGTCTCTCTCTGAAGTACTTGAACTTCAGCCTAGCCAATGGCTTCGTCAATAAATCAGCTATCTGTTCCTCCGTTGCAACATACAGGAGCTTCACTGCTCTTCTCTACACCATATCCCTAATATAGTGATACTTGATCTCGATATGCTTCGACCTGTCATGAAACACTGGATTATCTAACAATTTCACGCAACTCTGGTTGTCACAATGTATACAAGTAGCATCTAACTGGAGATCAAATATATCATACAGTATTTTTCGCAACCATACTGCCTCACAACTAGCTGAACAGGCTGCGACATACTCTGCTTCAGCTGTACTCAGTGCCACACAGGAATGCTTCCTACTAAACCAAGAGATCACACCTGATCCCATACTGAAGCAACATCCTGAAGTACTCTTCCTGTCAATGGCACTGCCTGCCCAATCTGAATCAACATAACCCTCCAGGTTAATCTTTTGATTCGTATCGTACTTGAGCCCATAATCAACTGTACCCTTTCATGCTTTGTAACCATCAGTGAACATGTCTCAATGTGTTCATAGCAAAGCAAATATCTGGTCTCAAGTACATCAAGGACCCAATCATCTGACGATACATCATAGCATCAACCGTCTGTGATGAAGCATCACTTAATAGCTTCATGTTCGATGCCATAGGTGTGGTCATGCAGTCCATCATCCTGAACCTCTTCATGATCTCTACTGCATACTTCCCTTGTCCAAGGAAGATCCCATATGTACTCTACCACACCTCCATGCCTAGAACAATAGTGCATTGACACATAACAGGAGCATCACTGGTCTTCTATATTCAACCTTGAAGCAAAGGTTGGAATCTGCTTTACTCTCAGTAAAGCCTAGAGTCATCAGTAATCTGCCCATCCTGTCATACCATGTCAAACCTTAGATCTTCTGTAGTCACTCCCTCTATCTTCTGTGCTCTATGTACTGAAAACATTCTGTATCGGAGTGACAAGTAGCTTCCTATGCTACTAATATTATATGTGACCATCTAGTGTATAGACTTGCATCTTCAACCTTGTAGCGAAGGTTAAGATCTTCATCAATCTCATCATGTATGTGTTTCAACTCTTACTGGCTGCAAATGTCTCTTCGTAGTCTAGGCCTTCCTTTTGTGAGAAGCCTCATGCTACGAATCTTGCTTTGTATCCCACGATGTTTCCATCTACTGCATGATGGAACTATGAACTTCTCTTTATTTGTCGATACTACATCCTAGACATCATTCTTCTTGAACTAGTCTTCCCTTTCTTCTTGGTGGATGGAAGGTTCTGCATCAATGATGTCAGTGCACTCGTCATATTTATTCTTTGTCTTTGAACTGTCGTCACTTGCTCTTTGAAACAAGTTTCATCCTTATTTGCTTGCAGGCGATTATATATGTGATCTTTCCTACAAGTCAAATGCATTTGTATGGTTATAACATTTCATATCGAATATTCATATTATCAAATACTTATGCATAAATATATGATCATGCAACTACTTTAGCCAATACAACATTCATCCATATCTCACTGAAACTTTCTAGATTCCTTCCATCTCTACCAGGACAACATTGAGATTGTGCACTAATCCAATATGTCAGCAAAGAGGTTTCATTCTAGATAAGTAGCAATGGAGAATTTGTATAGCCCCATGAGCTACTTACCCATCACATGCATATTAGTAGTATCTTGTCATTAATGCAAACATCCTATCATGCATAATACAATAACTGAATATAAACAAATGCATAATAATATAATAAAATGAAAATTGAATACTTATCTTTATTTTTTTCGAGGGTAGACTCCTTCTTGATCCTTCAGCTTCATCGTCTTCTTCATTCATAGTCGCATCGTTTCTTATCCAAATGCTAAGGTGGATAAGAAGTTCTTCAAGAGTTGAGTTCTTCATATTCCTCATTGCTTGAGGGATCTTCTTTGGATGATGAGAGCTTGATCTTCAGTTTCTTCCATCTTCCCTTCTCTTCTTATGAATCGATCTTCTTCTTCTTCTTGAAGTCTGCTGAAATGTAATCACTTCCTTCTGGAACACATTCTTTGAATGAATGAATTCCACAATCCTGGGAGGCCATTCAAGGTGGCCATCACCACTTCTGCATTCTTCACCACTTCAAGTTGTTCTTGATTTGAGAGACTCTTATGATTGCATGGTCTCTGCATTATAGATCTTCACATTCTTCAACTGGATTCTTTAGGTCATATTTTGATTTTTGTTCTTCCCTTCAAATAGCTTGAAATTCTGTTCTTCCGTTCTGCAACCCCATTCTGTTGTGGATTGTAAGGAGTTGACAACTCCCTCTTAATCCCTGCTTCTTTTCATAGCTCTTTGAATTCATTCGAAGTAAATTCTCCACCATTATCTGATCGAATGGTCTTGATCTTCTTTTCAGTATGGTTCTTGATCAAGGCTTTGAATTCCTTGAACTTGCTAAACACTTCATCTTTGTTTTTCATAAAATAAATCCATGTCTTTCTAGAAAAAACATCAATAAAAGAAACATAGTATGCATACCCGCTTAGTGAGTTTGCATACATCGGAGTGGATGATTTCTAGAATGCCTTTGGCTTTGCTTTTGCTGCTAGGAAATGTCTTCTTGTATTCTTCCCTTTCGCACATCCTTTGCAAACTCCATCATGCTTTGTTTGGAATGCAATAGGTAGTGCTCTGTAGTGCATATGTGCAAGCCTTCTATGCCAAAGCTCAATTGGCTCTACCGTATCATGGATCAAGGCTTGTTCTGGATGACCCTTCAATTTGTACAAGCCTCCTTCTTGTTCTCCAATCACTACCACATCATCAATTT
>LPNX010196908.1:119851-205110 GCA_001517045.1 Pseudotsuga menziesii
TCTTTAGAGAGATCAAATACTTCTATGCTTGGAAGTTGTCAACTTAACCAAGCTTATCATCAAGCTATTGTGATAGATCATATTGAAATGAGAACCTCAAATGGAAATACAAAAGATTAGATCTTATCGATTTGAGGTGTCCGTCCTTGTCCCGGAGTTCGCTGATCTAGGGTTTGTCGCAGAAACTCTAATTTTCAAAACTTGGAAACTTTCATATCTGATTGGACAAACAGATAGATCTATTCAAATGGAGCTGTCCAATGTGCTCCTTTTCTGAAAACAGTAGAGGGAAGCTCCCGAAACAGGAAGCCCTAATTTACTGATTTCTTCTGCAGAAATTCCTGTTACTGTTTTTGTGATATCTCCGAAATTACTGATCCTCTGTGTCTGAGATTTCTCAATGAGGTAACCTCACATGTCCCTGATCCAAAAACATAGGTTTCGTCAGAATTGGTTTCACCATTTTGGATTTATGATCCTTTACCCAAGGTGACCTGTTACAGGACTGTTCATAATAGCAAAGTTGTACGGAATGTCACGTGTCACTGGTTCATCTTCTGAGTCAGATATTCAGATCACCAAAGGTACAGTACGTTCCCTTTCTAGAACATATTCAGGAATTCCATTTGGACCTCTGTAGCTCAAGATATTGTAGATCGCCCCAGATGTCATGTTTAGGGATGAATTCTGGAAGAGGATGGAACCCTAACTTGGAGAGATCATATCTCCTGGAGTACAACGAATATGAGTCTGATTTTTGGACATAGGATTCATCAGGATTTTATATTTGGCCCTTGCAATTTTCATCTTCTGAGACTTCTCCAATCTCAAAATATAGTGACTGTACCAAAACTTAGCAGTTTTAGTATTTAGGGTTTCTCCTTGCTCAGGGTCAAACTAGGGTTTGACTTTCCTAGAGTTTTACCCAACAAAATTTCTTGATCCAGGTCTCTAAACTTCGTTTTTTATGAGGAGAATAAGCCTATTCTGGTCTCACTTAAAAATTCATCTTCTGTAGAAATCCCTAATTTCCGCATCGAAGACTAAAAATGCTCGGAATCAAATTCCGCTTCGATAGAAAGATGTGCCCTTCAATGGGGAGTCATCTTAGCATACTTTTGCTGAAAATCTATGGAGGAAGATCCACAAAATAGGAATCCCTAGTTCCTGTAGCTGCACAATGTCTTCTTCTCAAGTTAGCTCTGATACCATGTTAGTTTTTCATCACATTTAAGCTAGCATTATGATCTTAGGATCTTTTCACTGAGAGAATAACAAGCACAACAATAAAACACAAGCACATCACAAGAGACAAGAGACACAAAGAGTTTTCCTTGGGGAAACCATAAAGGAGAAAACCCCGCAACTTCCTCTAAGATAGAATCAACACCAAAACAGTAAGAGATCTCCCAAAACAGTAGTAGTCTTCTGTCTTCTGTCTAGTCCCAAAATTTCCTTCTCCAGTAGTGCGCCACACTTGGGAAAGCAAGTGATGTATTTCACAAGTGATAAATAGAAAAACTCTCACTCTCTATTTATATTCATCCATTCACTTGAATTGCCTTTTCACACGTAGTCTCAACCTAATAATTACTACTCGAGCCTACACCTTAATTAGTGTATAATAACTCAAGTGCCCCGAAACTGTGGGGACTTACCTAATGACTTGATATGACTTGATTACATTATTAATCCTCCCGATTGGAACATCGGGGCATGACCACATGACTCAAATACATAATAGAGACATCCCGGAATAAACATCGGGTTACAATATATAAGATACATAGAAGAATACATTCTGAAGTTACATATACATCAACACTTCTTAGGGTTTTCTACATGTCGTTTCCTCAGCTTTTCTCTGTGGAGAATCACCCTAGTGTTCTCTGATGCAGGTATATTAGCATATGTCCCATCCATTTGAATGTGCCCACCAAGAGTTGCGGCCCATTTTCTAGATAGCAGCATACCCCAATTATCTGGAACATCTATCACCACCACATCCATCGACATGTCGATATCAGGATACTTAGCCAACTTAACCTGTAAATTTAAGATTATCCCTACCACTTCAACTTCTCTTGCATCCATGGCACAAACATTGTGGTAGGGTCGGGTGACCCTTAGATTTAGTTGCTCCATTAATTTTCTTGTCATGATATTTGATGAAGCACCTGAATCTAACATACATTTATGAAGGAGAAGTTTATCAACTAAGAGGGAGACATAAAAAGGTGAGTGGTGTTCTCTTCTCGGGTCAACACTGTTGAGGACTATAGGCATATCTATAGGTTCAATATGTTCATCTTCAAATATAGCATTGTTATTAGGAAGAGTATCCTCTTTGATAATATTATGAGCTTTACTTTGACTATCCTCTAAGGCTTTCAACAACTTTTCTTTTTGACCAGGAATTTTAAGGACATCAGTTGCATAAACATGAATCTTAGCACTACTTATCCATTCTCCCATATCAATATTTGACTTAGGGATAATAGGAGGATTTGGGAGGGGAGAAGTGGTTACCTTTGGCTTGTACTATTTAGACGGTGATGGCTTCTCTCTTCTTTGATACACATCTCCCTTGAACTTGGCCTCCTTCATTTCCTTAATTTCTTCCAGAGAAGGAATTACACCATAAAAGTTGGAAAGGAGATCCTTCTCAAAACCATAATCTGTGTCCTGCTGCCAATGCTGGTTTGATAAAGGATAGGTTTGGCCTACCATGTACACATGATCAGACTCACCTAATGTTGTTTTCTGATTACTGACCTCTACCATTCCATGTTCTATAACTTGGTTTTCTATATAGGAAGTGCTTTCTAGGTGGAATTGATCACAAGGTCTACACCACAGAATGACTTCATCTACTAGGTTAGTTGAGTCTAACTGGTTTGGAATCCTAGGTTTAGGTTGAGGAGCTTTCTTCTGATACACTTGATTCTATTTAGGATGAAATTTCCTAGGTCCATTATTTCTTTCCAGTGTGATTATTTTGTTCTGAATATTATTCAATTGTACAGATTGGCTTGCCATGAGTTGGTTTTGACTAGTAACCATTTTTTCCATCAGGATAGTTACCTATTCCATGGGGTCTTTAGAGGTTTCCTTTTCCTCTAGTTTAACGACCTTTCCCTTCTCTTTGTTGTACGAAGTGTTTCCCCTAGTGTAACCTGGAATGTTGGATTTTCCTGAAGATTGCATATTCTTTTCTATTTTCTCGGCCAGATCCTGAGCAGTTTTTAGATCGGTCGGATCTTTGTCCCTTAACTGGTACCTCAAATCACCAGTGAAAGCTTCGATGTAAGATATGAGGATGGAGGCATCCCTTGGCTTGATTTCTCTAGGGAGGTCCGCAACCACACATCTGAACTTAGTATTAAATTCATCAATGGTTTCATTTTCCATCTTCTTTATATTGTGAAGGGAAGCAAGCAAATTTCTTGGTTCTTTCTTTTCCCCCCATTTCTTCTTAAAACCTTCTAGGAATTCATTAAGGGTTTTATATGAATCATCACCAAGGTTGGCATACCATTCCACAACATCATCCTCTAAGGATAAATCAAAGAGATTCATTTTGACATCTTCATGGTTGGAGGTAGCATTATTGCAATAACTGATCAAGTGTTTTCCAAACTTTTGGAGGTGAGTCTTGGTAGTGGTGGCATTATTTTCCTCAAATATGGGGAGCTTCTTGATAGCATCATTCAGAATGTCATGATGAGCACCTGCTATCTGAGAAAAGTCAAGGGGTTTGTAAAATTCCGTCATTTCTTGAGATTGGAAGGTATGACTCTCTACAAATATGTGATGGATATCTGAGAGGGATTGGTCTCCTAAATCTTCAAGGTTTCTATGAGAAGTCTTCCTATTCAATATTTCCCTAATAAACCTTTTAGGATCAGGGAGAGGATTGAATAATTATTAGCGGTTTCTTCGGGTAGAAATTCTTGAAGGGATGTTAGACAGTGGAGTCGCCAGATGGATCGAGTTTTATTTTTTATGTTTTCTAAAGACTAGATCAATAATTTTTTTTATCTTTTTACTTGTTTAGAAAAAATTTAAGCTAAGTCATACTCGAGAATAAAAAGATTTATCCCCGGCAATGGCGCCAAAAAGTGTTGCCGCCTTTCACACACCTGGGTCATGTGGTGGAAATCTTCAATCCACTCGGTGTGTCCTTGGGGGCAAGTCTCGAGTCAAGTCTGTCACCTTGTTCTTGACTCCTCCGTTTAGGCTCAACTCCTAACGAGGCCAAGGGGGGTAGACCCTATTATGTTATTAAGGACAATTTACTTAGTATGGTGATGTTAAACTGAATGAGTTACTTAGGATTTTGAGATTTAACTATAGACAATCAAAGATGGCAAGATACAAAAATGAACACACGAAAGCACAATGCTGAGACACAATATATATATAAAGCAAGAAAATAACCAGTGCCTTGGAATGGAGTCAAAAAATAAGATCAATGTACCTGCATGTGTTTGGAGTGAATGTTTTGCGATTTCCTCTTGGTACATTTTAAGTTAAATTTGAGGTGTGAGTTGATTACAATTAGGCGAAGGGGGGACTCCAGATATACCCGAGAGTACTTGGAGTATGTCCAAAACTAAACCTTCACGGCTACCCGCAAGGAATATGTGGGCTGAATGGAGTCTTTGGGGCTATTGTTCATAATGCACCCATTAGGTTGTGACAAACATTGTCACCCCGAGGTCACTTTTCAGAAGTTTCCGCTTTCTTTGGGTATTTTTCCACTGTGATGGTTTGATCTAGGTGTTCGATTTTCACCTGTTGGTTTGTTAATTTGGGAGAGTGAGTCCTGATTATACTAGTCACTCAAGTGATTTTGATATAGCTTGACTTATTGGATGAACCACATCCAAGTGTATAGCATACACACCGGAGTCTTGTCAATTTTAGTAAATTTTACAACGGGTGTTCTTGTTTAAAAGAAAACCCTCTAGGAACTTCTTTCGATCCAAGTGGATCTCAATCAGGGAATCGAGGAGGGGTTAATTTTATAATAGCTGAAAAAAAACAAATGATAGAAAAATAAAACAGATACACAATTCTAGTTTCATAATTAGTCCTACCACGAATCTCTTTCCCCTTCCGGGTCAATCGGGAAGTCGTGGGGTAAGTATTACGATTACTTTGAAATATAAAATATGGAATATGAAATTGATAATGAAATAGAGTATACTACCTTGCATATTATATCTATACTAGTTTGAGAAAAAATGAGCAAAAAGCACCAAAAAGGACACCGACGCAAATCCCCCCAAGGGGGATGGGGAATGGGATCAAAAGAGCCTATTCAAAAAATATTTTTAATAACAGCAGTTACAATATCATAGAACTGATATAATTTCTCGGTATCCTTATATGGAATGAAATCAAGAGCTTACAAAGTGTGAAAATTAAAGGTTTTAGTCAAATAGGAGACCCCTGGGGGGATTTGAACGCTCTTGAGGCCACTTCCAAACAGTAGCTTCCTTTCTTTTATGACAAACCTGATAAAAAATAGCGAGCATATCAGACTTAAATATGCCCAAAATCACTCTAAAAGTACCTTTGGGTCATCTCACCTCTAACCAAAAAAAACTAAGTTAAGACTAGTTAAAAAAAAGGTAGAAAGGAACCAAGGAAAGCAGGCTTTCCTTGGGATATTGGCTTTCCTTTTGGGAATCCAATAATATGTGCACTTTTATTGCAAAATATGAAATTTTAACGTACAGCAAATAGAAATCAAATGCATGCAAGCTACAAATTTTCTTTAAAATTACATGCAAAAAAGGACGATTTCCCTAAAGCTAGATCTAGAAAGCTTATGAAACCTTTTAAAAGCAAGATATAGACTATGGGATTTGAGAGGATAGATATATGTTGAAATTACTTTTAATCTGATATATCTAAACAAAATCAAAGCTATGAACAGAGTAACCGGGTAAAAGAGTTGATTTTGAGGGAGGAAGAGGAGGAGAGAAATGCTGGTTTCCTTGAAGATCCACAATGGATCTTTTAGGTGGAATGTCGAGGAACTATGCCTTTGGAAGGTTTTGGAGAGAGTGAAGAAGAAAACTATATCAGTATCCTCTCCAATGTAGGAACCTGTAGCTCAGCTGAAATAAAAAAACTTGTGAGATCCGATTATTTGATACACAAAGATTCAAAATAACATGCATATAAGCTTATAGGACATGCTAAATCTAGATCTCTAAACATGCATCAAAGGAAAGAGATGGCCAATAAACCTTTTGAAAAGCACCTTTCCTATCAATATTATAATAAGCTTATTATCAATCTTAACAACGGATCTACAAGCAATTAGCAAATCATGAACACAAATACATGTTACCTTAGTAAAATAATGGCAATGATCATCCACACATACAATGGCACAACACCATATTGCCTACAAAGCTTCTCTTTATTTCAAATTAACAATAAAAACAGTACAATAGCAGCAGCACCTCAATCCCAGTTCTAACTAGCTTGGAAGAAAAGGCTGTGCCTGGATATATACAAAATACACGACATCCAGCCCAAGGGGGGCGCAATTCCTCATGGAATCAGATGAAATCAGCTGATGGAGAGTCCATCAATGCAGAACTGAAGCTGACCTTAGCCTAATTTTCAACCGGGGGCTTGATTGAGCGGACACATCAACCCATACACCAACACATCAGTCCACAGAGCATCCAGGAGAGTCCACACATGTGGAGGAGAGAGAGAGGGCACAATTCCCCACGAAGACAACTAAAGATCAACTCTCGATCTGATTTGATCACCTCCTTCAGTCAAGGATTTGTCAGATCCAATCAATCTGCTTCAGATCTGACTGATTTCAATCAAATCGGCTGAGAATCCACTGATTTATGATTTTGGATTTGCTCCATTATTCATCAATTTATTAATTAAAATAATTAATAATTGGTTTTTGGGGCTTTCTGACCCGAGTGATGGAAAATCACTCAAAACTAGGAAATAGTGGGTCCATGGGTTTACATGGTTCTCTTAGTTTGAAAATGAGCACCTACATGACTGAAACTGATTATTTGGCCCACTTTTATTACAAAATCAAATTTTCCAATTAAACTATTAAAAAAAAGCCTAAGTTTTGGAAAAATTAAATTTTTAATAAAAAACACTGAAAAAAACTAAAAAATTGAAAAATTGAAAAACACCTAGTGGGACTTAGAAATGTTCATATGACTCTATCATGATGTATAGCATGCTTATACATTGACACATAGACTCTAATAACCTCAATAGGCCTAAATTCCAAGCCGGCCACCCCAACTTTGGACGTATGGAGTGAAAAACTCAGAAATTATCAGTCGTTTATTCAACAACCAATAATAACCAAGGGAAAAAACACCTTGGGCTGATCGGATTGACAAATAAATTCTAAGAGACCGAGTCTTCTACAGACACTATCATGCTAGAACATTTATTACAACTCCCCCATGGGGTATGAACATGTGATATAGTACAACAAGCACTTCCCAGAAGTACTTCCACAAGTCTTCTGAAGTCCGAACAAGTTAAACTTGTCCGGTTCACCAGGATCTCTTGATAAAAAAACACTAAGTATAACTTAGGTGGTAACAGGTAGAAAGTGTAGGAGGGTGGTGGGTGATTCCTCCGCTTGTCCCTAAGAACATCTACAGGGATGCAAAGCAACTATCTCTCAGCTTTCTTTTGGAAAGCGTATCTTATAGCTGTTTGTCTGTTTGGCTTTAGGAATTTTTCGTGAGTGCTTTGTGGTTTATCTATGCTTAGTGTTCCTTTAGGCGTGTGCTTTGTAATTTTGGTTGCTTGTCAACCTCAAACTTTGTCTCCTAGTTTGAAAATATGTCTAATTCCCCTTTGAACACCAACCAAGAGATCCCCATGCTGGGAACTCCTTGTACTATTCCTCTCACGGGTAATGTTGGTGTTCCCTTGATGACCATCTGAATCTACCTGGATTCACCCTAGGGATACCGGTGTGGTTGTTTTCCACTCCAACCGTCCTGAATGCTCCTGATGCTTCAAAAGTAAGCTCCTTATATCAAGGGCATCAAAACAATGCTTCCCCTTGTAATGTCCCGGTTTTGACCCCGTTGCACTAGATGTATATGATGTATATATATTGTAATGATCTTGGTGCGGAGCTAAAGGCCAAAGCCCCACCATTGATCAGTAATGCTATGTTTTGGATTTAAATTTGTCACTGATAGTATATCAGGGCATGCGGCATAAATTATGTTGTCCATCATGTAAATATGCATCATAATTAATTAATGGACACAACCAGCTACGGTCGCGGCAACTAAATCGAATGGGGCATGATTTCCTAAGGATAAGGTGGGGGGTTGAAATATTTAACCTATGGGTCAATGGGGAAAATCCAAATGTCTATGAGAAGACCCATCAAACTGTCAACTACCTTTCTTGTCTTTTTCCTCAATCATTTATTTCTGCCAGAATGTGGTTGAATTAGTTATTGCATGGAATGGGAAGAGTATGGGAAACCAAATTCGAATTGGGCAGAGACCCATTTTTGAAAAACGTGTTCTGACTTCCTTGGCAAGGAAAATGCCCAAAAAACGTATGCCATTCTACCATACATCCACGTTTTTGCATTTTCCTCACCATTCTCCTCCACGTTGGGGATTTTGGGAGCAGCTAGAGTTTTTCCTGTGTCTTTCAATTCCACGTTTTTGGTTGCTGGCTTCATTTTTCCCATGGATGGGAGGTCGTTTTTGTAGTGCTGGGAACTGTGTTGTCTTCCTCACGTTTTTGGAGCTGCTGGTGCATTTTCCATTCACATTTTTGGAAGTTTCATGTGTTTTTACCATGGCTGTGAAGAGCCATTCACGTTTTTGGCTGTCTCACTGACTATTGGTCTCACGCATAGACTATTTGGGGCATTTTTCCCTGCTATGAGTTGTGCTCACTGATAAGCTTCAGGACTGTGTGTTTTCCCCCATGTTGTGAGCCGTTTTTTTTTTTGTTGATACGTTTGGGGCTGTGTAATTCATTTCTCTTGTTTAAGCTATGATAGCTAAATTGATTGCCTTAGTGCAATTGTTGGTATTCGGACTATGGGAGGGGAAGGGATGTTGGCTTAGATTTGCTTGATAAACCTGGTGGCTGGAAACCACACAGACAGAGCTAGAGGGCTGGCCTTCTTCTCCATCACCCCTGAATAGCACTGGAAGGGAATGCAGGGCCTGAGGGACTGTGTAGTAGAGAAGGGACTGATTCCTTGTTTTGGGCGTGGATGGGTGTCTTAGAGGTCAGGCTAGTTCTGGTGTAGGTGTCCTTGGCTCTGTAATGATCTCACCAGCTTAGAAATTTGCCTTCATCAGCTCCTTAATGGCCTAATAAACCCAACTTTGTTGGCTTGGCTATGTGTTTTGTGTATCCTGGCTATGTGTAAGCCTGCTAGTTCCCTTATTCCTTGGAGAATCATGCCTAGCTCGGGGGTGGCAGCGTTGCTGAGAGATTGATGAGCACGCTGGCCTATGGTTGGGTGGAACGTTGCAGCGACGTAGCTGGTTGCGGATCGAATTCTTCATAAGATAAGTGATCTTGTGTATTTTACCTCTGCAATTCTATATTTACTGTTAATGAAAATTAAATGAACATGTTGAAAGAATGCTTGTATGAATGACGTTGGTTTCTGCTGTGTATGATGATTAAAATGCATCTGTGTATGATAAACATTCCTGTGTGCACATTCTAGTTCAAATTCTCTTTCAGCATTTTGTTTTAGGCAATTTTTAAGCCTGTACATGTTCATGGGGCGCTTAGCCCGGTCTGATAGAGCTAGTAGTCGCGTCCTCTTTGCCGGTTGGAGGCATGGGGATGTGACACCCCTTCACCTATAGTTGATTCTCCTCCTCCTTCTACATCATGCAATGAAAGTAATAATACTAGTAACTCACAGTCTAAAAGGAGTAAAAGAAGGAGGAATAGGAAGAAGGCACACAAGTAAGGGGGCACCTATTCAACCTCTACAAGTCAAGTTGAACCTCATCACCTAGCCTCTGTTGATCATGCTGGGGGCACCTATCCAACCTCTATAGGTCATGTTGGATCTAAGCACTCAACCTCTACAAGTCAAGTTGATCTTCACCATCCAGCATCTGTTGATCATGCTGGTGAGATCCTTCCAACCTTTTCAAGTCACATTGGATCTAGTCAATCAACCTCTACAGGTCATGCTGAAGGAACCCATTCAAAATTTGTTGTTCAAGTTGAACCTCCCCATCCAACCTCTGTAATTCATGTTGGATCCATCCACCTAGCCTCTGTTGTTCATGCTGGGAGCACACACTCAACTGCAACAAAGTAGATTGATCCTAACCATTTAGCCTCTGTTGTTCATGATGGTGGTGCCCTTCCAACCTCTGTAGGTCTTGTTGGATCCAGTCTCTTAGCCTATGCAATTCATGTTGGGGGTAGTCTCTCAGCCTCTGTGGTTCATCCTGAAGACAATCCATCAACCACTGCGAGTCATGTTGACACTGTTGAAAAGACTACCCATTCAAAACACAATCCCATGTTTCCTTGTAAGATTTGTGAGGGAGACCACCTTACTTATAAATGCCCTTCTATTGTGGAGGTGTGAAGAGTTTGGTTTCATGGTCATCCCGTTTTTTAAAATCCTGAAGTCTCTCAACAAATAGCCTCTCTTAGTCAGGTTGGACCCAGTCACCCAGCCACTGTAGTTCATGCTGGGGGGAAAATATCACCCTCTGTAGATCCTGTTGAGAGAAAACAGTCAGCCACTGCTAGTCATGTTGACACCGTTGATAAAACTGGTCGTTCGAAGTGCAAACCTAAGTTCCCTTGTAAGCTATGCGAGGGAGATCATCTTACTCACCAATTCCCTGCAATAACAAAGGTGCAAAGAGTGTGGTCCGAGACTCAAGAACTTCCTTCTCCTGAACAACCTATAGTTTCTCAACAACCTACTCAACCTTTGGTTGATCAAGTGGTCGAACCAATCTCAGATTTGGTCGATCCCACTCTTATTTTAGAGAGTGATCCTGATGTGATTGAACCAATGTCATCTTTGGTCAATCCCACTTTCCCTTCGGAGAGTGACTTTCACGAAGTGGTTGAATCGATTCCATTGTCGATCAATCCCACTCTTCCTTTGGAGAGTGAAGTTTTTGCTAGTGACATTTTCTTCACTGCCAGTTCAGAACTTACTGAACAAGGGGGCACTGAACTCTTTTTGGATCAACCCCCACCAAGCTCTTGGATTGCTTCCTTTGATTGGGATAGCCTAGTTGAGCCGTGCCTTCCTTCTGATGCACCTTTCCATATAAAAGTAAAATTTTAATCATACATGATTTCTCATTGTATTATTAATGAAGGAGCCTCAGTTACTATTTTTTCTGCTCATGCTTGGCGAGGCATGGGATCTCCTAGCCTTGTGTCGACTGCTAGTCAGTTACTGGAGTTTGATAGAAGAACTTGTATAGCCTTGGGAATTATTTCTCAAACATCTGTTACTTTAGGTGGGAAGACCGTCTTAGTTGACTTCATGGTAATAGAAGACCCCTTGGACTTCAATATGCTCCTTGGATGTGATTATGTCTATGCCATGCAAGCTATGGTGTCAACATTATTTCATGTGATGTACTTTAATCATGGTGAAGAAATTGTCACTATTGATCAGTTGTATTTTCTTGATCCATCTCCTAACCCAACTAGAGACCATCTTTTTCCTTTATTGATTCCCAGTGTTTCTATAGACACTACCTTGCCACAAGTGAGCTATGTGGCCTCATCTCCTTTGCATTCAATTGCTATTGAGAAGCAGCCTCTATTTTCATGCTTACCTTCTTGGGACTTGGTCCCAGCAGCTGAACAGGCGAGTCATCCTATACATAATTTGGAGCATGCTCTCAACTCTGTCAATCCATTTGAAAGTTCAGACATGTGTCCTATCTCGGATGATCTCCTTCTTTTGGATGAAGTCTTCCTAGAGTCTTTGATACAGTCTGACCTTCTTTTGGATGTTGGTTCAGTTGTGACTAAGTCTAACCCTCATTTTCTTAGTAAGCCTGATTTTCCCATGGATCGGTCTTCTTTTATTGGTCTTGTTGAGTTTTTGGACTCTCCCTTCGAACAGCAAGTCAGTGATCCCGATGAGTTTGATTTTTCTTATGAATTTTTCAACTCCTGTGATACTGAGTTTGTTCCTACAGACTCTATCTCCTTTGTTGATTTTTTCTCTCCTTCTGAGCTTGATATTACTGATTATAAACCCTCAAGCCTTGGTTCTATAGAATCTTCTTTGGTCAATTCTGCCTTGACTTTACCTTTTTGTAGAAGATAGCAAAGTCACACGTGTTTCTGCCAAAGTGACCTGCATCAAATATTTTCTTCTGAATATGATTATGGGAAAACTTGTAGGACAACCCAGAAGTAGAAAAGTTGCAAGAAACCATCAAGCAGCGACAGACAGAGCTGGATGCAGTAAAAGAAGAAGTTAAGACATTTCCTCCTATGCAGAAGATGCTTAAGGTGAAGCATAGTAATGAGCTCCAGTGAGAAATTGAGTCTTGCAGAAGAAAAGAAACAATGTTAGTGACCTTTGTGCAGCCCCTCATTAACGAGGCCTTGGAGTTGAGCACTGCTGCAGACAACCATCTCAAAGTCTTGAAGGAGTATGATGCATTTGCACAGGAAAAGGCCAATGAAGCCTCTGCAGCAACATTGCAAGAGATAGTGGAGAAAGAGCAAGCAGCCGAAGATATCAGGCGCAGCCTCAACAAGCAGTTTACTATATTTTCCAACAAGATTCTTGCACCCAAAAAGCAACAGAGTGTCCTAGGACAGGACACTGGTGAGTCTTAGGGGCTTGTTGGGGCTCGAACCTTGAAGGTCCTTAATTTTGGAAACTCCATGGTTTTGGTGCGAAGCTTGTAAGCGGAGTTGCGGTCCAAAATAGTCTTAGGGGTTTCGGGGTTAGGTCGAAGCCCCTCTTTTTGTAAATGTCCCATGGTTTTTGGGTACCCATGGTTTAAGCCCATGGTATTGTAATAGTGCACTTGTATAAATAGGAACTTATGTAAAGGAGTCAAAGGAGGAAAAAAGCTTTGTGTTATGATGATGATGTGATGCGAAGAAGCTAAGATCTATTTTAGGGGTTAAGGTTAAGTCCCAGCTGAGTGCGTGGACGACCTCTACAGCTGAGTGCGCAGAGGGTTTTGGAAGAAAGGTTATGCATCTAAGTGGGAAGTTTTGGGTTGTTGAGAAGATCTGCAGCTAAGTGCGCAGATCAAAACTGTGTGTTTTGTAATTTGTTGAATATAAACACAGTTCTGTGGATGTAGCCCCTACACTAGGGGTGAACCACATATATCTTGTGTTGTGGTGGTTCCTTTATTTTGTTTCTATTATGTTTTTATGCATTTGATAAGTAGATGAATGATAAAGTAAGATAAATTGCTAAGTATTAACTTCTCTGTGAACTCCTAGTTAAGGGTTAAGCAAGAAACTGTCTTTTTATCTAAACTACGAAGCTATTTAAGTGAATGTTGAAGCTCTGTATTGCATAATTATTCATTGTTATGGCTAAGGTACAATAATATCCCTCTTTTGCCTGCAGAAACCTGATTCTGCAACACCCCATAGCTGTTTCGGGTGAGACTGCAACTATTCGTAGGTTGTTGCCGAAAGGGCCAACAATGTGGGTGTGTTTGTTGGTGCGAAGATAAAAGCATAAGAACCCGGGTCTACCCCATTTTCCCAACAAATTGGTTCCATTGCCGATTGAACCAGTATCTGATTCAAGAGGGATCTACGTCGTACCTAGAGGGATATGTTTTGGAGGCCCTCAGTAAAAGAAATCAGTGACTGGGTTGAAGATACCTATATGAAATTTCCTAAATAAGAGAATAAGGACCCTCATCGTAGCTTAGATGACTTCTTGCAAAGGTATGTTTTTACTGATCTTTATGAAATTTTATTTGTTAGTATCCACATAGAATTGCACTAGTGGTTATCCAGGTTGATAGAAAGAAAGACAAACTTCAAAGAATATCAGTCTCCTGACTAGACCCCGGAAAGAATTAAGCTATTGAATAGTGTGAACAACACGGTATCAAGAGCTGTTGACTTCTCAACAACGCGAACCCTTGAAGCATTTGTGACAGAGTTCACCATTGACATGCATACTTCTTTCAATGAAGCGAAAAGACAGTTTTTCAAAGGACCAAGGGGTAAGTACATGAATTCATTAAGTTTGAAAATTAAAATGCTCTTGGCTGAGAAAGGCATATTGCTTATCCAATCAGATTGCTATATTTATTGTTACTAACCTATGTTTGGAAGCGAAAGTGACTTCGACGAGCAAAGTGGTTTGCTTCACAATGGTAAAAGATAAAAGAGAACTCTTGGATCCTATATCCTAGGCTAGAATACCAATTATACATCATTAAGTCCAGAAGAATCTGAATCTGAGGAAACCCCTTTTGTTGGAAACCCTCCTATAACTCCCCAGTGAAGATCTATTATCCCTGAGAACCCTTCGCAGTCTGAAAGTAACCCTAGCCCGAGTAGTCCTGTCACAGGTCAGTCTACCTCAGAAAGTTTCCTCCCCCCTGTTATCAGTCTTCCTCCCCCTCCTCCCCCTCCTCCTCCCTCTTGATTCCCTATGGCCCATGTGAATGATGATATCAAGCTCCCAGTCTTTAAAGGAATTGGATCAGAGGATCCAGAGCAGTTTTGGTTCTTATGCGAAGTTGTTTGGACTGCTAAGAATATTATGGATCAAAATACAAGAAGAGAGTAGCTGGTCACCTCTTTCAGAGACCGAGATTTGACCTGGTTTATGAAGTTTTCAAGTACTCAGAACTATGCCTTGGCTGATATTAAAAAAGCAATGATCAAATAATTCAAGAAGCCTAAATCGGAGTCACAGTGTATAACTGAACTGAAAGAAATTCAGCAGAAGCGAGGTGAATCAGTTTGGGACTTTGATCAGAGGTTCAAGGTTCTATTGGATCAAGTTAGTTTCACTATTGGACTGGAACAACATAAAGAATGGTTCATTTCAGCACTATTGCCTCATATCAGGACTCCACTTATGCAACAGAAGGTTGCTGATCAGCAAGAGGCGTTGGAAATTGCTATGAAACTTGAAACAACTCCTGTTGGAGATAATTCTAGAATAGCCCAGATACAGGCATAGTTAGCAGAAATGGCTTTGGAGCTTCGTGACATGAAAAAATGGAAATATATTTGAGAAGAGGTTTGGTGTACACGATGTAAGACAGAAGGTCATGACAAAGAATAGTGTCCTACATTAAGAAATTATTTTTATACTGGTGCACCAAACCCATTTAACCCTAATGTCCTATATTGTGAGATCTGTAGAACAACTGGCTAGCATCGACCCGAATATTGCTATCTGCTGCAAAGATATGTTCAAGTACCTAAGAATCCCTACTGCAAGTTCTGTAAGTCAGTTGGACACAACGAAGATGAATGTCGCAGCTTTGACCTCATGAGAGAGCGAACCTATGATGCTTATAGGGTACAAACCGATGCACAAGGCAATGATGGACATGGTTACCATGGTGGTACTCCAGTTCAAGGTAATTTCAGAGGTCGTGGTCATGGTGGTATGCCTGGAAGAGGTTGGGGCCAAATTATTTTCTATAATTGTAATCAGGAAGGACATGTAGCTAGAGACTGTCAGAACCCAACTAAGACATGTCGATATTGCAAAGCAGTAGATCATGTGATTGAGCAATGCCCACAGTTGATAGCCAAGATACAAGAAAGAAATGGCACTCCCACTCAGAATGTTTAGATGATTACTGTAAAGAAAAGACCTGTCCCAGCCCTTAACGTTGTTTCAAGGAGTGGAACTAAGACGCAGGTGTAGAATAAGGGGAAAACACCTGACGAGGCTTGGGTCCGTAAGACCCCAGAGAAAATCCCATCTTTCGATGTTGGAAGAGAAAAAGAAACATTTATGGAATCTAAAAAAGACTTTGATGATCCGAGAACATCAGTAGCAACTACGCAACAGCATCGACAACAGTTACAGTTTCAAGAAGCTTCACCGGATCAAGTAAGTACACTAACATCATTTTTACAGAGTTGTATGAAGCTATTAAGAAATCAAAATGCTTTGAATGAGTTACAGAAAGTTATTACATCTTGCGAACCTCAGCAAAGCTCTGATAGAGGAAAACCTGTTAATAGAGTTAGAAGGACTGGAAGAGAAATGAGATTGCATGCTTAGATAGGAGATTATGACATGACTGATATCATTTTAGACCTGGGATCAGAAGTGAATGTCCTAACTAAGAAGACATGGGAACAAATGGGAAAACCTACGCTTGAATGGTCCCCTATACAGTTGAGATTATCCAATCAGTAGAATATTGTGCCCTTGGGAAGATTCCCTAGTGTACCAGTGGATATTGATGGAGTCAGTACCTTAGCAAATTTTGAAGTCATTGAAATAATTGATGATAGTAATCCCTATCCATCCTTGCTAGGAATTGAATGGTCAATAGACAATTATGCAGTAATCAACCTCAACAATAGACAGATGACTTTTGAAGGAAAAGGCTTGAGAGTCACAGTACCGATGGACCCTTCTCAAGGAGAAAGGTATACAGAGCCAGTCAGAGATGAAGATCAGGATGTTTTGGATCATATTTACAACATCATAGCTAAAGAAGAAGACTATGTTAACCCTACTGCTGAAGGTATAATGGATTGGCAGTGTGACAGTTCTTGCATGACTGATTCAGATGAAGGTCTAGAGAATTGGCAGAATCAACTTTATGAGCTGCATGGACATCGATGTGCAAGAATTTCCAAGATTATCAGATGGGTTGGCACACAGACAAGAATCTTACCTACTTTTGATGGCTTGACAGACCCAGAAGATTTTATTGTACAATTCTCAGAGCAAGTACCAGATTCACAGAAAATGGAGACTCTAGATTCAGTATTCAGAGCCACAACTGCTAGATGGTGGAATGGTCATAAAAAGTATATTCATAATTGGAGAGCTTGTCAAAATTTTCTTCACCTGAGATTCATGGATCAACCTCAGGAGGTACGAAGCAGATTTAATGGTAAGACTAGCCCTTAGGAACATTTGGAGCAGTGTTATGAAGCATGGAAACATGTACCTTGTGAAGAATGGGTACATAGGTTTGTACACACTCTAGAACCTATAGCAAAGAACTGGTATGCGGAGGTGGAGCTTCACCATGGTACTGTAAGTTGGGTTAGCCTTGCTGATAGTTTTGTGCTCACATTTTCTATCACTGAGGTTTGCCCTGCTTTGGACGCAGCTGTTAGGTTGATCCATACTATGGTGTTTGATGATAAAGAAATAGCCGAATACCAACCTAATTGGAAGGAACAAGAAGCTAATGCAGTAGAATGCTAGAACCTCACCATTGATGAAGACGATGACCCTCACAACATTAATATTCCTGAGTCAGAAGGACATTGCAAAGTACATGGACCAGCAGTCGAATCACCTGAAGTAACTCATCCCTTGAAAACAAGGAAAGTAAACATTGGATCAGAAGAAATGCCTAAGTACGCTACCATTGGAGATTATTGGGACGAAGAAATGGTGAGCAAAGTGACTGAACTCCTCCATGAGTATCAGGACTTATTTCCAATGAAGTTCTTAGAAATGAAAGGTATCCTTGGTGATATAGGAGTGATAAAAATCCATTTGAAATCTGATGCGAAGCCTGTGAAGCAGCGCCCTTATAGGCTGAATCCTAAGTATAAAGAAAAAGTCAGGATGGAGCTAGATAAGATGCTCGCTATAGGAATCATTGAGCCTGTCGAAGAGTCCGAATGGGTCATCCCTATGGTGGTACAAGAAAAGAAGACCAAGGGAGAAATCAAAATCTGTGTTGATCTCAGGAAGCTGAATGATGCCTGTTTACATGATCCTTTTCCTACTCCCTTTACAGATGAAGTTTTAGACAATGTCGGAGGTCAAGAGGTGTATTCTTTCACTGATGGATTTCCAGGTTACCATCAAATCAGAATTGCTCCAGAGGATCGACATAAAACAACCTTCGCTACAGAAATGGGATATTTTTAGTATACTGTTATGCCCTTTGGATTGAAGAATGCACCTGCTATGTTTTCCAGAGTAGTCATATCTGCATTTAAGGAATTTATTCATAAGTTCTTGGAAGTTTACTTTGATGATTGGACTATCTTTGGTTTATTGAAAGATCATATAGCCAGTTTAAGGCTTATGCTGGACAAGTGTAGACAACATCAGATTTCATTGAACCTGAAGAAGTGTATCTTTTGTGCACCTTTTGGAATTCTACTAGGTCACATTGTATGCAAGCAAGTATTGATGGTGGATCCTGTGAAGATAACCATTATTGTGAACTTGCCACCTCCGAAGTATGTTAAGCAACTTCACACTAGGCTTGGTCATAGTGGATATTACAGGAAATTCATTAAAGGATATGCCCAGATTACAGCCCCTATGGAAAATAAATTGAAGAAAGATATTAAGTTTTAGTGGACACCTGAATGTCAGGAAAGCTTGGATATCTTGAAAGAAAAGATGGTAACTGCCCCTATCTTAGTATTCCCTAACTGGAGTAAGGAGTTTCATGTTCATGTCAATGCATCTTGCATTGCTTTAGGTATAGTATTGGCTCAGTCAGGTGAAGGTAATATTGATCACCCTATTGCTTTTGCAAGTATAAAATTGTCCACAGCAGAAAAGAATTATACTACGACGGAACGAGAAGGTCTAGCTATGGTTTATGCCTTGCAGAAATTTCGACATTATTTGTTAGGATATCATTTTAAGATGTTCACTGACCATTCTGGTTTGAAGTATTTGGTTAAGAAGCATGTGTTAGGTGGAAGGATATGCAGATGGCTGATTTTGTTTCAAGAGTATGACTTTGAGATCATAGTTAATCCAGGAAGACTTAACCTGGGGCCTAACCACTTGTCGAGGCTCGAGTCAGGAGAAGAGCCCACTAGTTTGGACGAAGGTCTTCATGATGCCCAGTTGTTTGCCATCCAGATGGTTGATGACTATTTTAAGGATATTGTTTAGTACTTGTCTACAGGTTTTGCACCCTCTGAGATGACAACACAGCAGAAGAAGCAGCTGGTGGTTAGAGAAGCTGAATTTACCTTGATAGTAGGACAACTATATAAGATGGGACCAAATGAAATACTACGCAGATGTGTCGTAGAGCATGAAAAGCCATTGATTTTGGCTGAGGCACATTCTAGAGCAGCAGGAGGTCATTATGCAGGAAAAGCTACGGCATAGAATATTCTGACAGCTAGATTGTGGTGGCCTACAATTGATAAGGATGCAAGAGAGTATTTCCGCAGCTGTGATATCTGTCAGAGGACAAGAAAACCATCTAGGAGGGATGAGATGCCTCTGGTTCCACAGGTAACTTTACAAGCATTTGACAAGTGGGCTATTTATTTTGTTGGACCAATCAATCCCCCTGCAAAGAAATCGGGAGCAAGATACATTATTACAGCAACCGATTACCTTACTCGTTGGGTTGAAGATCAACCAGTTAAGGACTGTAGCACTGCTACAGCTGCAAAGTTCATATTTGATAATATCTTGTCGAGGTTTGGGTGTCCTAGAATTCTTATGAGTGATCAAGGATCACATTTTCTGAATAAGACTATTGAAGCATTGACCGAAGAATTTCAAGTATATCATCAGAAGAGTACTGCCTACCATCCTCAAGCAAATGGAACTGTCAAAGCCTTTAACAAAATTCTTGATCACGCTCTAAAGAAGGTTTGCAATGTTAACAGAAATGATTGGGATCTTAGAATTCTAGCAGTATTATGGGCTAATAGAACCACTTGCAAGAAGTTAACAAGCCACACACCTTTTAGGTTGGTATATGGACAAGAAGCAGTTATGACCATGGAGTACATTGTTCCTAGCCTCAAAATATATTCCTTCACAGAGATGGATGATCCAGCCATGTTGAACGAAAGGATGGAAAAGATATTGGAACTAGAAGAAGACAGATTCATTGTAGGTTTCCAGTGGCAAGTACAGAAAGCTAGAGAAAAAGCATGGCATGATAGACACATTAAGAAGAAGCATTTTGAGAATGGTGATCTTGTGCTCTTATACGACAGTAAATTCATGAAGTTCCCAGGTAAGTTCAAGACACATTGGAAAGGACCATACATAGTTCAGAAAGTTACCGATGGCGGTGCAGTTCAGTTAGCTAAATTTAATGGAGAAATTTTTCCCTCCATGGTGAATGGAAGTAGATTAAAGAAGTATAGGGATGATCCTGTACCCCCTCATCAGAAGTAATAGCAAGAAGAAGAGTCTAAGTACCAAGAATAGTTGAAATTGGGTACTATACTATAATGAAGTTGTTCTCAGAGCGCTTCAGCAGATTGTTGGAAAATTTACGAAGTGTCAAAGGTCCTTATTGTGGCGAAGAAGAAAGGTGTGTCGAAGCTTAAAATGTGAGCGTTGGAAAAAATCAGATTTGGTGGCACCGGTACATTAACTATATTAATTTCCTGTAATGATGATATTTTGGGAAATCTAGTGTCGTTTGGAGTTGGTCGGAACGATGACCGGAAGATTAGATCGGCTCAAGTACGCAGACCACGATACGAATGATCGTGAGAAGTTTTTGCAGTTCCCACCTGGGAAATACTTGCACTCCGTCCATTATCCGGAGGTTGGAATGAAGTTACTTGAAGTAAAAAAGTGGGCTACTGGCTTGGAGCAAGCTGGCTTGTTGAAGATGCTGAACATCCCCCACTTTCGTCATAGCCCGCAGGTTACCATGTTGGTCAAGCAGTTATTGGTGTTGGTGCACGATGGGCACCTATGGATAGGAAACCAGAGAATTACTATTAATGGAGAGCTAATTCATAGGATTACAGGCTTGCCGAAGGAAGGTCCTGATCCTGGGATTGAATTTGTTGGAAAGCACGAAGATATGAAGCTGGTGTAGCACATGAAGGACCGCTTCAGTTTGAAAAAAGGAAATCAAGGGTACCAAACGTCGACTATTCGGCACCAGAACATTCACTTCACCGCGGAAATCCTAGCATGCAAACTAATGGAGAAGTGCAGAACTAATGAAGTACTTGCCCCGATTGTCAGTATTGCTGCGAACTGTGCCGAAGGATACAGTTACAAATGGACAGAGTACATTGCTAGAGAATTCTTTGCAGATGTCCGCGATGCATAGGAGAAAGGTAGAGCCTTTCATTATTCATGGTTGTTAGTGCTTATTGCACTGGTAGGATGGAGAGAACCTACCGAGGCACAGTTTGTTGATGTTCCTCCGGAGATGCCTGGAGCAGCAAGGTATGCATCTCTTTTGGTTTCACAGGATAAGGCCTTGCAGCAGATGACGAACTACGTGTTCACCTTTTATTCGATGAATATTACATATGAGATCCTGAAAAAACCCCAACTCCGTAATGAGCTATTTTCTCAGTATACTGGAGGGGCCGAATTCAAGGATGATATGCATAATGTCTTCATCCAGGCTCATGCAGATAACAAACATACATGGTGGAAGTTACCATACATGGTGAACCAGGAAGACATCCTCGTAGTAGTCCAGTAGTGGCCGACTGAATGGATGAAGGACGTAGGAACAAGGCCTGACATACTAGTCCCTCCAGTAACAGATGTGGGCAAAGGTCCTAGTCAGCCGCAGCAGAATGACCCACTAGAAGAGAGCGAAGAGCAAGATGAGTCACAGCAGAGCGAAGGTGACCTTGGTGGAGATGACGGAGCTGGTGAAGAAGAAGAAGAATCAATAAAGACCATATTATATCCTAATCACCCAGATAAGCACAAGTCCCTAGAAGTGGAGGAAGCTACTAAACCTCAGCCCAGAAAGAAAACTAAGGCATCGAAGGGAAAGAATATCATTAAAGAGCCCGCTTTGATGATTGACGAGCTTGATCAGGCTTTGATGAAGTATACAGAGGTATTATCCAAAAAATGGGTAGAGATTGAAGCTAAACATCTTGATGTGCTCACTGGCGTAGCACAGTGAATTGCAGAACTTAAGGAGTTAGTGGAAAGAACAACAACTAGCGCTGTAGCAAGCAATGCCCCAATAGGTGTGCAGCCAGACACGAGACAATGGCCAGCCAAAAACAACACAGGACAAGTACCAAGTGTAGCCCTTATAATAACTGACGCAACATCTCGATCGCAGATGAGCATGATAGTTGAGATAGATTACACTAAGTTGTCTATGTCGGAGCTGCATCTTTGTCAATTGGCACTCATGAAGGAGATCCGAGAATGAGACAGCTACACACACATGCAGTTAGAGAATACCACAAAGAAGAGTGAAAGCCTCGAAGCATAGTTGAAAGAAGCTAAACAGAAGAAGAGGGAAACAGAAAACAAGCAGGATACACTAGCGCGAGTGCTGGATGAGGCATGTCGAAGTCTCCCTGACTTTGACATGCATGCTGAAGAAGAACCAGAGCAAAGAATAATCAAGATGAAAGACTATGCACAATATTCCAGAAGCCAGATAGAGAAGATCAAAGCAGAACATGAGGCCTAGATTGTAGAGCTTCAGCTTCACTTCATTCCTGAGAGTCCACTAGAGGTCAAGGAACAGTGTCTCAGAGATATTAAGGCCTCGGCAATGAAGATCTCAGATCTTGTAAGTAGTGCATCAAAGCTTCTAGACGAAAGTGTTGAGGCCTAGGAAAACTTGTAGGACAACCCAGAAGTAGAAAAGTTGCAAGAAATCATCAAGCAGCGACAGACAGAGCTGGATGCAGTAAAAACAAAAATTAAGACATTGCCTCCTATGCAGAAGATGCTTAAGGTGAAGCATATTAATGAGCTCTAGTGAGAAATTGAGTCTTGTAGAAGAAATGAAACACTGTTAGTGAGCTCTGTGCAGCCCCTCATTAACGAGGCCTTGGAGTTGAGCACTGCTGCAGACAACCAGCTCAAAGTATTGAAGGAGTATGATGCGTTTGCACGGGAAAAGGCCAATGAAGCCTCTGCAGCAACATTGCAGGAGATAGTGGAGAAAGAGAAAGCAGTCGAAGATATCATGCATAGCCTCAACAAGTAGTTTACTATCTTTTCCAACATGATTCTTGCACCTGAAAAGCAATAGAGTGTCCCGGGACGGGACACTGGTGAGTCTTAGGGGCCTGTTGGGGCTCGAACCTTGAAGGTCCTTAATTTTGGAAACTCCATGGTTTTGGTGTGAAGCTTGTAAGCGGAGTTGTGGTCCAACATAGTCTTAGGGGATTTGGGGTTAGGTTGAAGCCCCTCTTTTTGTAAATGTCCCATGGTTTAAGCCCATGGTATTGTAATAGTGCACTTGTATAAATAGGAACTTATGTAAAGGAGTCAAAGGAGGAAAAATCCTTTGTGTTATGATGATGATGTGATGCGAAGAATATAAGATCTATTTTTAGGGTTAAGGTTAAGTCCCAGATGAGTGCATGGATGACCTCTGCAGCTGAGTGCGCAGAGGGTTTTGGAAGAAAGGTTCTGCAACTAAGTGCACAGTTTTGGGTTGTTGAGAAGATTTGCAGCTGAGTGCGCAGATTAGAACTGTGTGTTTTGTAAATTGTTGAATATAAACACAGTTCTGTGGACGTATCCCCTACACTGGGGGTGAACCACGTATATCTTGTGTTGTGGTGGTTCTTTTATTTTGTTTCTGTTATGTTTTTATGCATTTGATAAGTAGATGAATGATAAAGTAAGATAAATTGCTAAGTATTAACTTCGTTGTGAACTCCCAGTTAAGGGTTAAGCAAGAAATTATCTTTTTATCTAAACTGCAAAGCTATTTAAGTGAATGTCGAAGCTCTGTATTGCATAATTATTCTTTGTTAAGGATAAAGGTACAGTAATATCCCTCTTTTTCCTACAAAAACCTGATTCTACAGCACCCCATAGCTGTTTCGGGTGAGACTGCAACCTGTTCGCAGGTTGTTGCCGAAAGGGCCAACACTGTGGGTCTGTTTGTTGGTGCGAAGATAAAAGCATAAGAACCCAAGTCTGCCCCATCTACCCAACAATTAGTTTTCCCTACCTATGACACTCTTCTCCTCACATTTAGAGCATTCTTTCTGCTCTCCTTTGACCTCGTTAAAAAACAGTAAGGAGGTGACAAGTTGACTTTTCCGGACTCATTAAAACTTCACGAGAAATATATTGAGTTTCTTTAGGCCCAGCTCTGACTCCTCAATATAGACTTGACTGCTGAGTAAACTTGTCCATTCAGGCTCGTTAAGAATATGTGAATGGGCATCCACATTGGTGGTAGGTTATCGCTTTCTCGGACCATGTGGAATAATACAAGAAAGGAACACACTCTTTTCTTCGGAATTGAGAAGAGTATTCTCAAGCATAGGTTTATCACTTTTCCGGACCTGAGGGAATAAACTTATGGAAAAGGAACCCCGGGTATGAGCTTAGTTTTCTCTTTTTCATGCTCTGGACCAAAACATGAAAAATATTCCAAGTGTATTTTATTCCTTTGTCATGCTTGTTAAACCCTAAAGAACAAAGCATTGAGTTTATTGTTGTAAGCCCCATTTCTCGTAATCAAATGGATCTTTCCGAGCGATATTGCCTTCCTTCATACTCATAAAACTCAGGCTATATGCTGCTTTTTAAGGAGCATTGGGTAGGTGGTAATTCAACCTTTTTTGGACCTTCCTGACTAAGTACAAAAAAGGTGCACCTTTTCTTCTTCGAAAGTTAAGAGAGTTCTTCTTTGGTATGTTTTATACTTTTTCGGCCTCAAAAGACTAAATTGGATGAAAAAGCACCCCCCTGGAGTCTTCTTTGGAGTTTTCAGACTCTCTAAACTAAGAAAACACCATCGAGCATGTACTAGTTCGGGCTCGTAAAATCCACGAATCAGTGTTTTATCAAGCATTCTTCTATCATTTCTTCGATCTTGCCAAAAATGAAGATGGTCCCGAGTTTTCTTTCTTCGACTCGTTAAACCTTTACAAGAAAGAGGGGAAGGGAAGTTCATTCACAGGTTTTTTACATCATGCCAGCAAGTCTTGTTTCCTTGAACAAAGCACCAGTTTTGAGTCTATCAACAATTGGGTCCTAGTTTTTTTATCTTATCCTAATTCAAAGTTTTTACTCCTCCAGTTGGTTTCTTTTCCAATTATCTGGGGAATATGTCAATGTCTCCTACATTGCAGATTTGTTTCATTGGTCCTTTTGTGTCAAAATATTCCTAAGTCACTTTTGTGTCATGCTCACTATTCAAGGATTAAACCTTTGTCGGCCATTCTGCAGTTGCCTTGACCTTTTGTGTCGGACATTCCCTGGTATTAGTTCATTACATCATGCCTTCGATGGTCCTTGTCATGAAATTCAATACCAATTCCAGATCCAATTAGTCTTTGACTTACCTCATGTTGGATGATGAAGGATGCCTTAATGCCTTCCTTCCAACGCATCTCTTCATATCGACTGCAACACATCTTGCTCTAGGAATGAGATTTAGAGTTTATGACAGTACCTTGGAGATTGTAGTCATCAGTGGCAATTTCCCTCACTATTGGGTAGTGGGAATACCTTAATGTCTCCTACTCGATGGATTCTTCAAGTGTTCGACTTCAAGTCCTTGTAATCACACTTGTTAGAATGTACTAGGTACCTTGGGGACCATTTTCATTAATGGTAGTTTCCCTCGTGTTTGTTAATGGTTCTCATTATTGACCAGTAATCAAACGGTTTCCTCCAGGTTCGACTTCAACTCCCTTTATTCGCATGGTTAGGATTCATACCTTTTTCGGGAGGTTTGGATTGAAGACCTTGGGCCGACAGTAGCATCATCATTTTTCTATTTCCCAAGTTGGGCAAGACCTTGTTACATTTTATATGACATTTTGCTGAGACATATATCCACCTTGTATTTTTGTGGCTATGATCGATTGTTGAGTATGGATCCACCTTGTTCATTTGTGGCCATGACTCCTTTAGATTTGATATGGCACATTTTTGCATATTGAGCGACCATGATAGTTTCATTAGTTATACATATGTTGGATCCGCCTATATCTTTATGGCGATGTTTTGTATATGGACTTGTATGTCCCAAAGATCAGTTTTTTCTAACATTTATCTCTCTTTCATGTACCTTTGTTCGAGCCTTTTGATCTTGGATTCTCTACTCTCTCCATACTTAGTTGTTTCCTTTATAATGTATTTTGGCTATCGTCTTCCCCTCTAACCTCATAAATTAGGGGGAATCTATTATATCTCAAAATGACACATCTCTGCCTGTGACCACTTTCCCATGATTTCGTCGCATGTCGACACTTCCATGATGACACTTCATGAAAGTCAGTGAATGTCACTAAAAATACACCTAACTTGGAGGACCCATATCTTGATTTTTGTAACTCCATTTGACCTCATTGTTACACCATTGGAAAGGTATTTTAGTAATATAAAACTTTCCAGAAGACACCAAAGTCTGAAAATGCCCAGAAATACCCTAAAATGAGTTTTTGATGTGTATGCAACTTTCCTTAAGGAAAACCCACATACATATGCAAGTTGCATACACCTTAAATACACAACTTTTCTACATTGAAACCCACATATACTCCTTGTATACGTGACTATTGTCTCTGCAACCTGTGTACACCTCCTGAAAATGTCAAAAAATACAAATTTTGAATTTTGGGTAGTTTGGGTAGTTATGCAACTGACTCCTTCAGTTGTAACGACTTTGTCTTAGCCCATAACTCTTCCTTAAACATATAAATAGAGGTAGGGAGTTCCATGAGAGGAGACTAGAATCTTTGCATTGTTACGCTGGAGGAATTGGAGCTCTCTTTTCCCACACCTTTTCCCTAGAAGCATTCCCCTTGTGTTGCAGAGCTTGGAGGCTGAGTTCCTTGGAGAAGAGAAGCAGCAGAATCATATCAAGGTTTCATGAGGTGTTGAACTTGGAGAGAAGGTATATTTGTACTTGTTTTCAAGATTAATAAAGATGCGATGTCCTTCTTCTTCCCAAATCATTGTTCAATGTGTGATTGAATTTCTATTTATGGTCAGATGTTTATGTTAATCATAATAGTTTCTCATGATGATTTGATTATCATTAATTTATATGTGGTCATGTTGGTTTGAGGAAGGTATAATTCATTTTGTAGGTCTCTTGGAGAAAGAGGAGAAAGAGGAGCAAGAAGAGGATTGAAGGGATTCTTGGATCAACCTTCATTTGGCTAAGGTATGAACCATTACAATCTTTAAATCTTGCTTATATATGCTTGCTGAACATTATACATCCACCTTTCAACCCCAGTATGTTGATTGCCTCTTAAGCCCTAGCCATAGGATACTTTCCTTTACAACACTAGACCCACTTGATAAGCTGCCAAAAGCTGGGCCTTTCGGTGGCTAATGAACTGTGTTGGAACAGGGTCCCGTAGCTATAGGAAAAGCTGCTATATCAGGACAAGAAATTCAAAGGTAATAGTACCTGAGCGGCCGAGAAGAGAGAGCTCAACCACTGCACTTAAGGCAGTGGCCGAGAGGAGAGAGCTCAATCACTACCCTTAAGGCAGTGGCGTAGACAGGAGGGCTCAGCTACCCTCATTAATATAAAAGGAGCAATGGGATGAGGTATTGAACATGAAGTACAGAAGGGAAGTGATTGAGGAAGTGGCTCCTGTACCCATGATCAGCACCAGGAAGTGTGGAAGACTGCAGAGAGCTGTGGTGTGACGAAAAGCGGAAGTTCAAGTACAGATAGACCGACTGTCACAGTTAGGGTTTTTGGGTTACTGTTGGGATAGGTCCATAGTGTTGTAATGGTGAGACCTTCAGGCCACCTATAAAAGCATTTATTTTTTATAGTGAAAGGTTAGCTAGTCAGTCGATCTGGAGCTCATAGACATCGAGCTATTCAGATAATTCACTAAGTCAGAGAGTCAGATAGTCTGTTAGCTCATAGTCATTTTGTATTATAGAAGAGTTGAGCTCTGGTTCTATTATTCAGTCTGTAGTATCTTACTGTAACCAGTAGCTGACTCCTAGAGCATGTATGTAACAATCCACAGGGATTGAGAGTGAGAGAGAGAGAGAGAGGAAGAGTATATTGTAAGAGAAGCAATATAAGAGAAGAAGAGATCTAAGAGAGAAGGGCTCCCGACGGTGTGCGCGGAGTTACCCAGAAGATCTCAGCTGCATATGAGGTTGTAGCGGAACTATGTTTACTCTCCCAAGTTATAATATATAAACCAGTTCCCGTGGACGTAGCTTCTACCCTAGAAGTGAACCATGTAAAATCAGTGTGTTGTGTGATTGATTCATGTGATTGTGTCTACTTGTTGCTATCTGTCATTCATTACATGAACTTTTCTTACATTTAATGTATGTATGCTATATTTCAGTTTACAGTAGCTTAGAAGTTTGAACTGTGCATTGAATCCATTAAGTGTTCTATGTATGAGTTTACCAGTGATTGATTCATGATAGTAACAGTTACAATGTTAAGTGATTTTTGTATACAAGTTCAGAAAGATTGCGCATAGTCGATGTTAAGCATATTAGACCGTATAATTCTAAGTGAGGCTATTTAACTCAGCTAGTGTGCCTAAGGAAGACATCCCTTAGACCTTGAGAGTCATATTAAGCCCTACTATAGGAGATATCGCAACGACATACATGCGATCTCGCACCGTCAAGGAAGTTGCGTTGTGAGATATTGCAGGAGAAAAGGCAAGTAGAGGGAAAGGGTGCACATCGTCTGCGAGGCTGTGATATGATAGAGTCCTTCTCCTATCATATTCAGCAAGTAAGAGAGAACATCATCTCGTGGAGAGATCCCACGGGATAAGAAGAGATAAGAACCACCAGGATGCCATAGAACCTGGTCGAGGATACTTGAGTGCTTAGCCAACCCATAAGATCACTTCAGGTGAGACTTTAGGCCGTTCTGTGGTCTGTTTCCAAAAGGGCCAGTGAGATAGGGGTATTGTTGGTACATAACAAGTAAACCCGGGACTGGCCAGTAGTAACCAACAAATGGTTCCATTGCCGGTTTTGAACAAAATGAAGAGCTAATGTTCTGTTGGCATCCTACTAAAGAAGAACTCAACCAGTGGGTTGGGTCTACAGAAAAAAATTTGCTATGACAGAAAATAAGAGTCCTACGTTGAGTATAGAGGACTGGTTACAAAAACATATCTTCACAGACCTGCATCAGATATTTTTTGCGACCTTTGGAAATGAGTTGTATGACTGGTTATCAAAGTTGACTAATAATCATATATTCAAGTAGAAAAGGCACATTGTCTAGACACCGGAGCTGATTCAGACTATCAGGAGCATCGATAATCCCAATTCAAAAGTAGTAGACTTCTGGCTTGTGAGTGTGCTAGAAGGATTCATCATAGAGTTTCAGTCGATCAAAGAAAAAGATTCAGCGAAGCCGAGCGGTACTTCTTCAAAGGATATCGTGGTAAGTACCTGAACTCTTTAAATTTGTCCATTAAGATGCTATTACATGAAAAATGAGTAATGGATATATTCTCAGATGAATAAGCTAAGAAAGTGTAATGTCACAAGAGTTTGAGAGTGATTTTGATGACATTGGATGTACACGTAGTGGTAAGAAATATAAAGTAGATTTCAGATCTTCTATATTTGAAAACAGTTCAGACCATACTAGAGAACAGAGTCACAATAATACAGAAAGAACAGAAGGGGGTATCCCTTACCACCCTTATACCCCATAGAAATCAACCAGGACTCAAAATAATCCCGCAGGAACTCCATCTAGTAGCTCACATACAGTACATACTACCGCTACATCACCTACATCTACACCACCGAGTGGTAGTCACATAGCAAATCAACATCCACCACATAGAAATAGAATGAGGGATGACATGAGGCTACCTACCTTTAAGGGTACAGGGGCAGAAGACCCAGAACAACAGTGGTTTCTATGTGAAGTCATGTGGACCATTAAAGGGATCCAAGATGATAATATTAAACTTGTACAGTTGGTCACCACACTTAGGGAATGAGCCTTAACATGGTATATGAAGTATACCTCAGTTCTGCCCAGAACGCTCATATAGGTCAGGACCGCCATGATCAAATAATTTAAGAAACCTAAGTTTGAGTCACAGTGTATCACAGAGCTCAAAGACATTAAACAACTACCTTCAGAGTCAGTATGGGACTTTGATCAGAAATTCAAAGCTCTTATCGACCAAGTCAGCTTTGAGTTTGCACCAGAGCAGCATAAGGAATTTTTTATTATAGCACTGCTCCCCCATATCAGACTGCCGCTGATGCAGCAGAAACTCCAGGCGTAGGATGACGCATTGGATATGGCAATGAAAATACAGGATTCCCCTCTAGCTGAGACTAGTACAAGAATGACAAGCTTGCAAAACCAGTTAGCTAATCTCACCTTACAGATGCATGAGATTAAGAAAGGAAAAGAGATTGCACAAGAACTATGGTGCACAAAGTGTAAAGGACAGGGCCATACAAAAGATAACTGTCTAGTATTTGTTTAATATCTAGCAAGTGGGGCTCCTAACCCCTTAGCACAGACCCAAGGGCCGTGGTGTGAACTCTACAGAACCAGAGGACATAGACCACAAGAATTCCCTTTACTTCAGAAGTATCTACAGACCCCTAAGAACTTATACTGTAACTTCTGTAAGTCAGTGGGACACGATGAACATAATTGTCGAGCTTACGATCTCATGGTCGAGAGAAAACATGACTTGTACAGAGTCTAATCAGAGACACCAGGTCTAGCAGTAGGACCACAGCATGAACCGGCTTATATTGGCCATGGAGGAGGATTCAGAGGATGAGGCCATGGAGGAGGCTTTGGCTATGGTGAAGGCTTTGGCCGTGGCCATGGACCAATTACTTGTTATAACTGTGGAGTTGTAGGACATTATGCTAGGGATTGGTAGAACCATACTATGACATGTAACTATTGCAAGTCCTACGATCATCCTATAGAAGAGTGTCTAATCTTGTTAGCCAAGATTAGGGACCCTAAGCCAGCAGTAAACCAAAACATTCAGCTTATTGCTGCTAAGCAGAAAGAACCAGAACCAAGAGTCAACATTGTGACTCGCACCGGTGCTTCTACTAGTAGAACATCGTAGGATGAAGAGAAGAATACAGGTCCGGAGTAGGTGCGCAAAGCTACTAATAAATCAACACCACTTGACCTACAGAAGAATAAAGAAACATTTCAGGAAGCTAAAACTTTCTTTAATGACCCTACACCATCAGGATCGCGGGTACTACCATCTATGGGCATACCGCAGCAAACACCATGTGGCGTTATCCCTATACAGATATTGCAGGATACCACATCGGGAAGGTGCGACGAGGAAGAGTTGACAGGAAGTGTACAATCCTTCCTACAGAGTTGCTTAAAACTCATGAGAAATGAGAAAGCTATCGAAGAGCTTCAGCGCATCATAGATCAGTGTCAGCTGTCTTCTTCCGTGAACAGTGCGTAGTGTGTTGTTCATAATATTATGGGACATACAAGAACAAGAAGAGAGATGAGGCTCATAGCACAAGTTGGAGAATTTGAAATGGATGAGGTAATCCTAGATTTAGGATCAGAGGTAAACATTCTGACTAAGCAGACATGGGAAAAAATGGGTAGCCCTAAGTTAGCTAGATCACCTATCCATCTGAGACTAGCCAATCAGTAGCGGGTATCGCCACTAGGTCGATTACCGCAAGTTCCAGTTGACATTGACGGAGTTTGAAGCTTTGTGGACTTTGAAGTTATGGAAATCATTGGTGATAGTAGACTGTATCCAGCGCTACTAGGTATTGATTGGGCAATCGGTAACATGGCCGTTATCGATTTAAAGAAAATATAGATGACCTTCGAGGACAATCAAATTCGGATCATCACACCGTTGGATCCTTTTCAGGGTCCTAGATATATTGAACCTATCCGAGTAGAGGATGAGGCACGTAATATGGAGAGCCTCTATCAGATGACCGCTAATCAGAGTGATTACATCAATCCGACCATAGAAGGAAACATTAGGTGGCGATGTGACAGCTCATGCACATCAGACTCGGATGTTGGTTTAGAAAACTGGAAGAACAGACTTTATGAAGTCTCAGCTCGCAGAAGTGCAGATGCCCAGTGTAGTTGAAAGGAGGCATCGCACCGGTAATGAGTCTACACCGGTAGGTAAAAAAAATAAACAAATCTCTAAGTATAAGTTTATGTTGCGCAAGTCGCAGGATGCTTGTGGAGTTTTGAACATTGAGGAGGTTCACGCCAGCATTTTGTTCTGATGATGTGGTGAGCCATCGCAGCAAGGCGATGTTTCCCTGTGCCACATAGACAATTTTGAAAAGGGACAGAAGGCCAGTCACTTCACCTTCTGACAAGCAGTTAATCCGAATACGACAGGTATGCGTTGCCCTAGATTTGGAAACAGTATAATGATTTTTCCAGATTTGGTAAAATCTTCGACGAGATCGGCGCCTGCACACATGTTTCGAGGGAAATTTGATCGGATTTCAGCAATTAATGAGGATCGAAACAATGGTTGTTGTCTTGTCCATGCAATTAATACTGCCGATGGGTCGAGTATAAATGATCATTGCTTCATATATTATCACCTTTGTTATAAATACAGAGATCATTCATACAGAAGGGTTACTTTTGCGATTTCTGAGAGTTACAGAGCAATTTGAAGAGCTTTCCCTCTGCAGAGATACTCCAGTTACAGAGTGCTAGTGTTTCCCAATTTCATAGCCATTGCCAGTCCAGAGTACTGCACCGAGTGGTTTTTGTCTGAGATGAAACCTTTAGAAGACATTGTGAAACAATTCCAGAGTGGTGGCCTCGTGTCTGCTATGATGATGCCGCCCAAGGGTGTGAAAATAGGAACATCACAGGTTAGACAGCCACCAAGGATGAGGAGTCAAGATCAGAAAGTAGAAGAGTCCAACCCAAAGTAGGAAGAAGAAGTTCACAGGACGACAACATACATTGTGCCACGAGTCAAGGATGCACCAAAGGTAACCATTCCCAAGGGTGCTAAGTTTCTTGTTCCGCTACCGGCCATTGACCCTCGTGTAAAGAAAGATCGATACCTATTAGGATATGTCCCTGTTCTCAAATTTATAGACTATAACCTTGGAGATAGTAAGACATATCCTTATTTTTGGTCGGACCAGTATCTTACAATTCAGAGGAACCCGAGGACCAATGAAGATGAGTTTGTTCCTATGGAACCTGTCCAGATTCTTGAGCGATCAGGCTTGCTCAATTTGTTGAGAATACCACATTTTGGACGAGGTGCATAGGTTAATGTCGTGGTGCATGTGCTACTTTCCCGTGTACATGGAGGCTACCTCTGGTTGGGTAACCGGGTCGATCTCAACGTTGACTTAATACACCGCATCACCCAGCTGTCTAAGACCGGTAAGGACCCACAGACACATATATCAAGTAAGAGAAAGGATTCCAAGCTACCAGCAACCCTGGTTACCAAGTATAAGCTACAGAGAGGAGGTCAGGCTTATGACCTCGCAGCAATAGCAGATGATACACTCATATTTACAGCTAGTCTGCTTGCAGGAAGACTATTAACCAAGGTTCACCCAAAAGAAGTCACAGGATCAGTAGTTCACCTTGCCATATAGGTCGCAAAAGATGAACAATTTAATTGGTGTTTATTCTTATTAAATATTTTTACCCAAGATTGTTTAAAAGCACAGGAAGAGGCAAACCACCCCTTCCATTTTTCATGGCTGCTTATATTATGCACATTCGTTGGCTGGAAAGAACCACCCGATAGCCAATTTCCACAAGTACAAAGCGACGACTGCAGAGGCGTGCGCTATGCAAATTTATGGGAGAGCAACAATCCAACTAAGAAAAAGATCAATGCGATAGTATTATATGAATACTATAACCTGTTGAATAAATTCATTTAGAAGAAACCACAGATCAGCATGGAGGTTGTGGACATGTATGATAATCGGCTTGAATTCATGGTGGACAGCCATGTAATCTTCCTAAGGCCAAAACGGTCTAGAACGGATAACTCGGCTAATGGTTCATTCAGGATGACAGCGCAAGATGTAGAATATGTCATCAAAGATTTTGGTGAAGAATGGAAGAAGGCATTAGAAGATGTCGCAGCAGGAAATTCACCAACAGATACCCCACCCATAGACCAATTGGGCAAAGGAAAATATAAGGTGGGTTCCAAGAGGAAAGATCCAGTAGAAGTGACACCAGAGGCACAAAATAAGAATGATACAGAAGAAGTGTCACCAGAGGCACAAAAGAAGAACGATACAGAAGAAGTGCCACTAGACGGATAGAAGAGGAAAAAATCGAAATCCACAAAGCCAAATTTAGAGACCGCACTGACCGACGATGACTATGATCAAATCGCAACAAGACTAAAGGAGGAAATGAAGGAAACATTTCAGGTGATGCAGAAATCACAAGAGAAGCTATAGAGTGCGTTAGATAAGCAGCTTCTAGATTTAAAAGCAATCACTAAGAAGACTGCCATGATACAGGTTCCGCCAGTAAAGGCGATAGCAGGACAAAGTTCAACACAATCGATTTCCCACAAGGAAATCTTGGCAAAAGATCGCATCAATACAGTGTTGTTACCACCAGGGAGCATCCGATTCCCTACATCGATGATGGATGTATAGATACAGATTAGAAAACCTATCGAGGTTAACCTTGCAGAGTTCCCCATTGATCAATTACATATGATCCAGCAGCAACTAAGCACAGAGCTTAGGGATAGGGAGCTTGCGACTTATAAACAAAACACCCAGCTGAGACAAAAGAATGCAGAACTCACCGCAAGCTTTCAGACAAATGGGAAAGAGTTAAGAACATATCAAGAAAGAGAACAGGATCTCAGTCAGATCCTGCAAAGCATCGAATTAGAGTTACCCCAGTGCAACATTGAGTTTTCCTTACCTATAACGCAGAAGTTAAGAAGAGTTGCAGACAACACAAAGGCTCTAGAAGAAACAGTGACCAAGATGGAAGAAGACCACAAAGCATAGATTTTTGAGCTTGAGGCTCGAGCACCAGGTACACCCTAGGAAGATAAGGAAGCAAGGGCAGAGGCCTTTAGACTCACGGCTACACAGATGAAGAGTTGCATAGATGACGCACAGTCACTACTAGATGAGGCGACAAAGACATGGTCGGAGCTAGAAGAGCCCCCAAAAAAACTAGAATTGCAGCAGAGCATCCAGAACATAGAGAAGGCCATAGCAGCAATGAAGGAAGAAGTCAAGAGCTTAGGAGCTCTTGCAAAAATGAAGAAGACAACAAAGATAAACCGTTTGCAATAGGAAGCACAATAGTTGAGAGAAAAAGAGATACAATTCAATAACCTGCTTCAACCCTATCAGGAACAAATCGCAGAGCTAGTTGATGCGGTTGAGCAGAAGGTTAAGGAGTTCACTACAAGCAGAAGTGAAGCTGAAGTTATAGAAGACTCCAGTATCAGTCAAGCTATGCTTGAAATAGCACAAGAGTGTGTCGAAGATATGGAGAAAGAAGTCACAGGACTTTGACAGAGATTTACAAGGACTTCGCAAGAAGCCAAGGAGAAACTACAACAAGAGAAACTAGTTGTTAGTGGCTCAGGGGCGAGCCACAAGTAAGTGTTAGGGGACTGTTGGAGCAGGGTCCTGCAGCTATAGGAAAAGCTGCTATATCGAGACAAAAAATTCAAAGGTAACAGTACCTGAGCGGTCGAGAAGAGAGACCTCAACCACTGCACTTAAGGCAGCGACCGAGAGGAGAGAGATCAACCACTACACTTAAGGCAGCGACATAGATAGGAGGGTTCAACTACCTGCATTAAGAGAAAAGGAGAAACGGGATGAGGTATTGAAGATGAAGTACAGAAGGGAAGTGATCGAGGAAGCGGTTCCTGTACCCACGATCAACGTCGGGAAGCGTGGAAGACTGTAGAGAGCTGTGGTGTGATGGAAAGTGGTAGTTTGAGTATAGATAGACTGACTGCCACAGTTAGGGTTTTTGGGTTACTGTTGGGACATGCCCACAGTGTTGTAATGGTGAGACCTTTTGGGCCTCCTATAAAAGCATGTATTTTGTATAGTGAAAGGTCAGCTAGTCATTTGATCTGCATCTCATAGACATCGAGCTATTTAGATAATTCACGAAGTCAGAGAGTCAGATAGTCTGTTAGCTCATAGTCATTTTGTATTATATAAGAGTCGAGCTCTGGTTCTGTTATTCAATCTGTAGTATCTTACTGTAACCAGTAGCTGACTCCTAGAGCATGTATGTAACAATCCACAGGGATTGAGAGTGAGAGAGAGAGAGAGAGAGAGGAAGAGTATATTGTAAGAGAAGCAATATAAGAGAAGAAAATATCTAAGAGAGAAGGGCTCTCGGCGGTGTGTGCGGAGTTACCCAGAAGATCTCAACTGCATATGAGGTTGCAGCGGAACTGTGTTTACTCTCCCAAGTTATAATATATAAACTAGTTCCTGTGGATGTAGCTTCTACCCTGGAAGTGAACCACGTAAAATCAGTGTGTTGTGTGATTGATTCATGTGATTGTGTCTACTTGTTGCTATCTGTCATTCATTACATGAACTTTTCTTACAGCTAATGTATGTATGCTATATTTCAGTTTACAGTAGCTTAGAAGGTTGAACTGCACGTTGAATCCATTAAGTGTTCTGTGTATGAGTTTACCAGTGCTTGATTCATGATGGTAACAGTTACAGTGTTAAATGATTTATGTATACAAGTTCAGTAAGATTGCGCATAGTCGATGTTAAGCATATTAGACCGTAGAAGTCTAAGTGAGGCTATTTAAGTCAAATAGTGTGCCTAAGGGAGAAAGCCCTTAGACCTCGAGAGTCATATTAATCCCTACTATAGGAGATATCACAAGGATAGACAGGCGATCTCGCACCGTCAGGGAATTTGCAGTGTGAGATATCGCAGGAGAAAAGGCAAGTAGAGGGAAAGGGTGCACATCGTCTGTGAGGCTGCGATGCGATAGAGTCCTTCTCTTATCAGATTCAGTGAGTAAGAGAGAACATCGCCTCGTGGAGAGAACCCGTGGGATAAGAAGAGATAAGAACCACCAGGATGTCACAGAACCTGGTCGAGGACACTTAAGTCCTTAGCCAACCCATAATATCACTTCGGGTGAGACTTTAGTCCATTTTGCGGTCTGTTGCCGAAAGGGCCAATGAGCTAGGGGTATTGTTGGTACATAACAAGTAAAGTCGGGCCTGCCCAATAGTAACCAACAAACTGTTGGTTAGTTATCCTAAGCCTCTGAAAGTTCCCTTTATAAAAAACATGATTAACAGGATTTCGGTGGTTAACATGGTCCTGAGTCGAAACTGTTAGTTGTCAAAAGCTGGGCTTTTCATTGGCTAATGAACTGTTGGAAAGTTCTCCTAAGCCACCAAAATCTAAGAATTTCAAATTTCTTGAAAAACAGAGCACCAGATATTCCAACTTTGTTAGTCACCCAAGCATCTTTCATAATATGACCTGAAATCTTCATTACTATCAAAAAATAAATTGTCCGAGTGGACTTATTGAAAATTGACTTATTTAGGAGATAACATCTGGATCCTACTCAGGGATGGGAACCTCTTAGTGAGGTCCCAAGAACCTCAGACCAAAATTCCTTTCCTGAAAAAAAAATAAGAATTAAACCTATCTTCTAGTGTTCCATTGGGCATGGAGTCATTTGTCCTTCATAACTATTCCGATGCAACCTGTTTGTAGCCCGCTTTGCTTATTCATGAAAAAAAACTGAAAATGACCTAGCTGCTCATATTAAGAGATTATTTTCCTACCTATTCCTACTCCTAATTCTAATCAGTAGAGGCTTCTTATCAAGTGACATCATGCTTCCAATGAAGCCATGTCAGAAACTGATATGTTGAACTTATCCTTGATCTTGACCTGAAAAATAAATGAAACCATAGCATGCAGCAATGTAGTTTCAGATGGTGACAGAACCAGCTATCATCTGACAAATTTTTTTTTGATATATATGCTGCTCATAAGTTCCAAATATTCAGCAATAGGGTCATAAAAGCCAATAGGAAATACCCGATTATGATGCTGATATTTTCCTTCACTGATGTCAATGTTGAATGTGGGCTGCTCAACCTTTGTCTGATAAAAATGCAAGCTCAACAACTGATCTGAATCTTTCCACTCCCCTTCACATAATCTGAATTCATCATGATGATATGCTGGCTTATCACAGCTAACAGTTTCCTCTTCCACAATAATATCTTTGTAGGATAAATCAAAACTAAAAAGATCTTTATTGGACTTTTGAGCAATAGATTCGTAACAAGCATCTATCACAACATGCACACATTTTTTATCATCTCTCTACTGAAAAGAAGAACTAAATGAAATTTGACAAAACAATAAGTCTTCACAAATTTTAACATCTTCTTCCTCATCATTGTATCGGTTGAATATAGGAGCATCAAGATAAGATCCTAATGACACAGATGAAGGCTCTTGTATAGAAGTATCAACAATAAAATTTTGAAATAGATCTGGAAAAATATTATCTAATTCCTTGTCATAATTTGAAGCAACATATTTATAAGGAGAAGGAATATCTTCCTGATGTTCTAGATGGAGATTAGATAGTCCCTGAAAATCTTGTTCCTCATGGTTACTGCAACTTCCCTTGATTTGAAAATCTGGAAACTATGAGCTAGCCTTACTGATTTCAATGGTCATTTGACCAGCAGAAAGCTGATCATTTCCATGTGTAGTTAAAGAAATCAATTCTTCAGATTCACAACAATCAGATTTAATGATAGTAGGAAAACATTTAACTCCTTTATAATCCATTTCTAGTTCATGTTGATTAAAAAGTGCATCATCTTGAACATTCTTGAATGGCTGCTGCATATTGTGAGGGAGAGATCCATCTCTATTTACCTCTTCAGCCTTATGATGTAATTCATATTCATCACAGAAAATACAAAATACAAGCTTATCTAAAAAAAACTTTTGCAGTGCTCAATGAATGCTCGATGAAAATCCTTGAATGACGAAATGCTGGAAGGAGGTAAAGAAAAATACGACTGACGTGCATCACCATACAATGAATACATGAACATCTTCATGTTGTTGATGTAATATATCCATGCATTCATGAAACTTAAGGAGGTGTTTTGTAGGTATGTCTTCTTCCTCATCTTTGAATACAGGTAGAAAATATGCCCATTTGGACATATCAAGTACTGGATGTGGGAAACCAGGAACTGAAGAGAAGTCACTTGAATTTTTGAATTTTTGAATTTTTCCTTGATTTGGATTTGAGTCACTTGTCTCCTGGCATTCCATATGCCTCAAGGTATCTTGGATTTGACCTTCTATTACCCCATTGAAGCACTATATAAGGAACCCTTTGGATACATTGAACGGGGAGAATTGAAGAGAAAGTAAACTATAGTCCATTGTTGTCGTAGCTTGCTTACACTTGAGTCTGCATCCCTTTGTCCCTTGGAGTACTTGGTGTTCTTCCCAAGATTTCCTTTTCTTGTGAGCTATCTATCGAGAGATGGAGGATTGAGGTGGTGGAGGCCCACGTGGAGAGATCTGTTTCTCTAGTTTGTAGACGTGGCGACAGAAGTTGTCATTCATGTAATCTGTGATTTATATTAATAGAAATATATTTTCCTATCCAATGATGTGAATTTAAATGAATATTGAAACCATGGATGCTTTAATTGCTTATACATTATTTATTATATATGCTAGAGTAGGTCTAACACCATTATATAGCATGCTTGTCTTGTTTTCTATTGCTGAGAGAGAAAATTGTTAACACAAGAGGGATTAGAAAAATCTCAATGGGGATCTACATCAACCATATAGAATAAGGTATGTTTCAAGATCCTTTAGTCTTAGATGTTTTATTTCTCTTGCATATTGGGAAGGGATTGATTTCTGCAGTTACTCTGTCTGTTGTGGTACACCCCAAGCCATAGGAAGTTTTCTCCGTAACAGAACTGGCGACCATACTGGGGAGTTCCTAGTCATTTCCTTTGGGGTTTTTTTTTCGGCATTCAATGTTCTTGAATTGCTCTAATTTCTTTGTTTCTAAGTCGATTCCAGGGGCATGTTTTCCCAGTAGTGTCTTATAGGAGTAAATTTTGTCTCAGCTTGTCTGCTTTCCTTCTTTTTATCTCTTTTTCTTCCTGTATGTGGGTTTTTCTTTCACAGTCACGTGTTCATGTGGGTTTTCCTAGAATAGCCGCCTATATGCATGAATTCACTGAGAACAATAGCATATACCCTATTTTTTCCCTTTTTGGGTGGAAGATTAAGTGTTGCTGGGTGAGTTTGGATGATTGGTGAGTCTTCTTGGATTCTTCTGGAGTCTGTATACACCCGTGTTTCTAACCAGAGACACTTTTTAGTTTAAATTTTTGAAAATGTTCTTGTCATTTCATTTTCTATTTTTTGTTTTGGGATTAGTGCATTAGGTCTCTTTTACCTTGGTGCTTTTCTTGGGTGTTGTCTTTTAGTTCTTGCAGAATCTAAGGGTTGTAGATTCATACCTTCTCTTTTTATCTCATTTAATTCAAAAAATACAAAAAACATTTGTTTTTTGCATCATTATGCATTGTTTGCATTTTGCATTTGTATGGTACTTGCATTAGGTTTTCTTGGAGAGTATTAGTCATATTTTCATATAGGAATGACTGCATATTCATTTGAAGGAAAATTTTGCACTTCACGTAGTAGTATACCATGTTCTTCATTTGACACATATTTGCACTAATTGTTAGGTGTGCATTTTACTTCTTGTTGCATCATAACATCATTAGTTGGACAACCATTTTCCACTTGAGTAATAAGCCAATTAAAATCAATGCATAATAAAATGAATTACACTCTTTTCTTTTATAGGGTGCACCAACAAGACTAGGTTTCAGGGTCTTGAAATAGTTCATTGTGAGTAAATTATCCAAGACCACTAAACAAAACATTTATGTCTCTGTCCAGGTGAGAGTGTGAAATTCCTTTATATAATTAGTGTTCTCAGGATCTTCCTCTTACAAGGGAGTTAAGCACGAGGCAGTGTGAGTGGTTATGATTGGGATGACACCTGGTTGTAACTAAGTAGCACCAGAGACATTTCCAGGATTGTATTCATATCTGGGGGCTTTTTCAAGAATTTCAGGATTTTCTACCCTGCCATACGATCGATCCTGCCTGCGACTATCTACCTGAGCATTGATTATATTGAGGTGACCTTAGTTTCGTTACCTATTTTATTGAGGGGGTACTTTGTAGAGGTTATTCCGCAGCTGTCCTAGCCAGGTAGGTGTCAGACAACACAGTCTCTATATCCGTTGAAGATGAGGGCCACTATAAACCTCCACTTGTTTTTTATGGGAGTCTCAATCCTCTCCTAGGAGAGACATACCTACTTCATTCAGGAGCTCACATAGCCTACCCTTGTTTGATTGTGATTTGGATTTACATTTTATAGGTGTATGCTCTCTGCATGCTAGCTTGCCTAGGTTTTGTGTAATTAGATCAAGTCTTTTCATTTTTTGATTCATTGTGGATTCGAGCACTATGCTTCACCATTCTCATCATTTAGAAGGACTTCCGTCTTCCATTGATCCTCCACCTTTAGGAGACAGAAACAAATAATCCAGGCAGACTACTTCTCACTTTGATTCACACACTATGGGAGATCATGAGAATGAGATTCTAGAGATGTCCTCTCCACCTCATGAGGTTGGGGAGGAAGAACCTACTCCCGTATATAATCCTTCATCGGAAATACCTTCACAATCTGTTTATGATCCCTCATTCACAGGTCACCGGTATTAGTTACCAGGCGACGAGACTTATTATGAAACCACAAGCACTAGTCATGTTTGTTATGGCATGTCTGATATCCCTGCACCCGATCCACCACATCATGTCGAGTCAGAATTCAAACCTAGCACTATGCTTGGGGGCACTCCTATTCCTTTCCATGCAGATATATTTGGGAGCACTAGTCACATTACACCTTCCATCCCAGCGGTGGAAGCAACCTCACATGTTCATCCTAGACCTAGTGTTAGTAATTCTATGCGAATACAAGAACCGAGATGGGTGAACATTGGGAAAAACACTTACATTCCTTCACATGTCCCTTCGTCCTCAAACCATGTTCCTTCAAATGCACTCTTGACAACCCTTCCTCCCCCTCATTCATGTAGTCCTTCGGGCCGAAATATCACTACTAGCCATGTTTATGTTGCAACTGCTCGCACGGTAGTATCTTAGAGTCAAGTACCTGCTATTGTGTTGGAAGGTCATATCCTTGTTTTTGGATAATCTTATGGTCCATCTCAAGGAGTTCCCCATATCCCTAACTATGGACATTCTCATGGGAGATCCCATGGGACACCTTATGGATCTTCTCATGGATAGTCTTATGGACTGCAGTATGGAAAGAACTATCAACTGTATGGGCGCTGCTTAACTAGTCTAGCATCCTCCTTCAATGGTATCCTCATAACTTCTAGGTCTCCAACTATTCCCTTCATCTCTATGAACTTGGTGGGAAATAGGTCCTGATAGTTATGTAACAAATTTGCAATATGTCTGACTGTTTCATCGTTCCAGTGGTCTCCAATAGAGGCAAACTTAGGTTCTGCGTCTATGCCAATATTGATCTTTTTAATCTTGATAGGTTCGGTGATTGCTGGAATCTCTAACTGTGGTCCCCCAACATCGCGAGTTCCTTCTGACTCCGAAATGTTGGTGTTGCGAGGATCCTCATCCTCATCCTTATCTTCATTGTCTGGTTTTGCTGCAAAATTATAGCACTCAAGCACGTCTTGCAACTGGATGGCCCACTCAGGTTGAGCCTGCACTGAGATGGTACAGTCCTCGAATATCTTGATCTTAATTATGTCTAGGGCCTGGGAAACACTTGGATGTTCTGATTCAAATGTGAAGGTGAGTAGGAAACTGTCTGTCATATGTGACCATGTGGTCGTCCCCTTGCGTAACTCGGTCTTTGTGTACCAGTTCCTTGGAACAGTGTCCAATGTGTGAATGAATCTATGAACCCATTCATCCTCGGGAATGTCCAACCAGTTCTGTTCGCATTTTTGGATGTGTGTCCTGGGGTCAGTTTCTCCTGTGTACTTCTGCTGGACATACTCTCTCTCGACAGAAAATCTGATCGCCATCAATCTTTTAATATCATCCCATGATGCGATATTCTCTTTATGTGCATACCACCATCTTGCAGGTGTGGCTCATACTGCAAGGTCCATAGCTGCGATCCTCTACTCATAAAGAATCTGTTGCTCAAACTGCTCAAAGAAGTCCTGGATATTTTTCAGACCATGATATGATGGAATCTCAGTGATCTCTGCGCCAATCCATCGTAGTGACTTACTCATAAACGCACATCTGTGCGCTGAGACTTCGTAAAGTTTGTTCTACCAGTTCTCTAGACCCACATCAGAATCCGATGCGCATGAGTTGTCGCATCGCCAACTAATGTTCCCTTCTGCTGTTGGATTGATGTAGTCGCTCTGGTTCACAATCATCTGGTAGAGACTATCTATGTTATGTGCCTCCTCCTCTGCTCGAATAGGTTCAATGTATTTAGGACCCTGGTGAGGATCCAACGGTGCGATGACCCGGATCTACGCATCCTCAAAGGTCATTTGTCTTCTCTTTAGGTCAATGACAGCCTTGCTACCGATCGCCCAATCGATAATTAATAATGATGGATACGGTCAACTGTCGCCAATGATTTCTATAACCTCGAAGTCCGCAAAAGTGTGAACTCCGTCAATGTCAACTGGCACCTGCGGTAGTCGACCTAATGGTGATACTCGCTGCTGATTAGCTAATCTCAGGTGGATAGGGGATCTGACTAACTGAGGGCTACCCATCTTTTCCCATGTCTTCTTAGTTAAAACATTCACCTCTGATCCCAGATCTAAGATGACTTCATCCATTTTGAACTCTCCAATCTGTGATGTGAGCTTCATCTCTCTTCCAGTCCTTGTATGTCCTGTAATATTATGAACAACGCGGTGTGCACTGCCCGAGAGAGAAGGTTGCTGACACTGATCTATGATGCACTGTAGCTCACCGATAGCTTTTTCATTTCTCAAGAGTTTCAATCAACTGCCAAGGAAGTATTGTATACTTCCTGTCGATTCATCCTCGTCGCATCTTCCTGATGTGGTAGTCTGCGGTATCTGTTCGGGGTTATCGCCACAAGGTTCTTGCTGCGGTACCCCCCTAGCCTGCGGTACCCGCGATCCTGATTGTGTAGGTTCATCAAAGGAAACCTTAGATTCATGAAATGTCTCTTTATTCTTCTGTAGGTCAAGTGCTGTTGCTTTACTAGGAGCTCTACGCACCCACTCCTGACTTGTGTTCTTTTCAGTCTCCTGTGATGTCCCACTGGTGGAAGCACCGCTATGAGTCACAATATTGACTCTTGGTTCTGGTTCTTCCTACTCAGCAGCAATAAGCTGGATGTTCTGGTGTACTGCTAGCTTAGGGTCTTTGATCTTAGCTATCAAGGTAGGGCACTCCTCTATGGTATGATCATAAGATTTGCAGTAATTGCAAGTAGTAGTGGGGCTCTGACATTCCCTAGCATAGTGTCCTACAACTCCGCAGTTATAACAAGTGATTGGTCCACGACCATGGCCAAAACCCTCTCCTCTGCCTAAGCCTTCTCCTCGTGCAAAACCTCCTCCACAGTCTCGTCCTCTGAATCCTCCTCCACGGCCACCATAAGTCGGATCAGGCTATGGTCCTGCTGCTGGACCCTGTGTTTCTGCTTGGACTCTGTACACGTCATGTTTTCTATCTAACATGAGGTCATAAGCTCGGAAATTCTGTTCATCATGTCGAACAGAACTGCAGAAGACACATTATAGGTTCTTAGGTGTCTGTACATACTTCTGAAGCAAAGGGCATTGCTGAGGTGGGTGTCCTTTTGTTTTGCATATTTCACACCATGGCCCTTGCATTCGTGGTAAGGGGTTAGGAGCCCCTGACGCTAAGTATTCTACAAAGACTGGACAGTTGTCTTTAGTATGACCGTTTGCTCTACATCGTAAGCACCATATGTCTTGCATAACCTCTTTTCCTTTCTTAAGTTCGTGTATCTGTAACGTGAGGTTGGCCAACTGGTTTTGTAGATTTGTCATGCTTGCACTGGTTTCAGCTAAGGGTGAAGATTCTATCTTCATCGCCATCTCCAATGCATCATCCTGCGACTGGAATTTCTGCTGCATTAGTGGCAATCTTATGTGAGGGAGCAGTGCTGCAATAAACCATTCCTTATGCTGCTCTGTTGCAAACTCAAAGCTTACTTGGTCTATAAGAGCTTTGAATTTATGGTCAAAGTCCCATACTTATTTTGATGGTAGCTTCTTGATATCCTTGAGCTCTATAATGCACTGAGATTCAGACTTAGGTTTCTTGAACTCTTTAATCATGGCGTTCTTGACCTAGGCAAGTGTCTTGGGTAGTGTGGTATACTTTATGTACCATGTTAAAGCTTGATCTCTGAGTGTGGTGACCAAATGTACAAGTTTAAGATTATCGTCGTTGATTGTTTTAATGGTCCACATGGCTTCACATAGAAACCAATGTTGTTCCGGGTCCTCTGCTCCTATACCCTTAAAGGTAGGTAACTTCATATCATCTCCCATTCTATTTCTCTACGATGGGTTCTGATTGACTGGATTACTTCCACTCAGCGGTGTAGGTGAAGGTGATGTAGCTGTAGTAGGTACTGTCTGTGAGCTACTGGATGGACTACCTATGGGATTACTCTGAGTCCCAGTCTGTTTTTGTGGGGTATAGGGATGGTAAGGAATACCCCCCTGTGGTTCTTCTGTGGTACTAGGACTTGGTTTCCTACTATTGTCTAAACTATCTCCAAATACGGGAGAAACGAAAGCTACTTTATATTTTTTGCCACTACGTGTTCGTCCAATGTCATCAAAATCACTTTCAAACTCTTATGACATTACTATCTTTACTTATTCATCTGAAATCATGTCCATTACTCCTTTTTCATGTAGCAGCATCTTAATGGACAAGTTTAGATATTTTAGGTACTTACCACGATATCCTTTGAAGAAGTACCACTCAGCCTCGCTGAAGCTTTTTCTCTGGTCAACTGCAAATTCTGTTACAAATCCTCCTAGCACACTCGCAAGCCAGAAGTCCACTGCTCTCGTAAGGGGATTGTCGAGTCTCTGTACGGTCTGAATCAGCTTCAGTGTCCAGACAATGTTTTTCTTCTTCTTGAATATGTTCCTATCTGTCAACTTGGATAACCAGTCGAAAAGCTCGTTTCCATAGGTTGCAAAAAATATGGCGTGTATATCTAAAGCGATATGCTTTTCTAACCAGTCCTCTGTGCTCAGTTTAGGGCTCCGATTTTCTTTCTTGGAAAACTCCCTTAGGTTTGAATCCATCCACTGGTGAAACTCTTCTCTGGTAGGATGCCAACAGAACATTAGCACTCAGTTGTTCAAAACCGGCAACGGAACCATTTGTTGGCTGCGATGGGCAGACCCGGGTTTACTATAATCAATCAATAACACCCCTAGCTCACCGGCCCTTTCGGAAACAGACCGCAAGCAGCCTGAAGTCTCACCCGAGGTGACTCTAATGGGTTGGCCAAGGACTCAAGTGTCTTGGACCAGGTTCTGTGGCGATCCCACTAGCGGCTCGTAGCTCTCCTAACTGCGAAGTCTCTTTCTCTACGCGTCACGCGATCTCCTGCTTGCGTCACGCGATCCCCTCGTCTCGCAGCTCTTCTAGCCATGAGATGTTCCTCTAAACCATCACACGATCCTCTTCTACGATGCGCACTTTCCCTCTCTCGCGATATCTCTGGTCTTAACGCATCACCATGCACCGTGTGACACGCAAATCCTACTCAACGGTAAGTCCTTAACCTGCGGTATCGCACATCGCAGCTCCTCTGTCGATGCGTTATCACCTCTCTGTGATATCCTACCTCCGCAGCTTAGCGCACTTTGCGTTGCTCGTGTTGACATGTGAGACTTAACATACAAGGCTATTCGATACTGCTAGAAAGATTGTTTACGCAAAGCATAAATGAACCTTATACAACATGCCAAAGACTTTGATTAATACTTTTCCTTCTATATTACTGTGAACTGATTAACACATTCATTCATCAAACTGTAACCAAAATCCACAAAATGACTGTGAAATGCATAAGTAAACATAGCAAATAGTCCAATCACATAACACATGATTTTAACGTGGTTCACCTCCAGGATGGAAGTTACGTCCACAGAACTGTGTTTTCTTTATAGCTCAGGGGAAGGTAAAACACAGTTCTGCTACACTGCATATGTAGCTCAAGATCTTTTCTCTTATATCTCTTTTCTCTCTATATTGCTCTCCTACAATATACTCTTTCCTCTCTGTCGATCCCTGCGGATCGTTACATGCATACTCTATAAGCCAGCTACTGGTTATAGTAAGATTGCTTCCGCTAATAACAGAACCAGAGCTCGACTCTATTACAATACAAGATAACTCTGTGCTAACAGACTCAATGGCTAACTATATGTTATCTGACTAGCTGGATGGCCTAAAATGCCCAAAATGCCAACAATGCCAAAAATGCCAACCTTTTACAATACAAAGTATATCCCTTTATAGGCAGCCCAAAGGTCTTTCCATTACAACACTTTGGGCCTGTCCCAACAGTAACCCAAACCCTAACTAGTGACAGTCGGCCCTATCTGTACTTGAGGTAGCCCCTTCCCGTCACACCACAGCTCTCTGCAGTCTTCCATGCTTCCCGGCACTGATCATGGGTACTATGCACTGCTTCTCTCTTCTGTCCTTCGTCTTCAATGCTTCAGCCTCGTTGCTCCTTCTCCTTTATGAGGGTCGTTGAGCCCTCCTATCTTCCACCGTTGCCTTCAATGCAGTGGTTGAGCTCTCTCTTCTCGGTCGCTCAGGTACCGTTGCCTTCTTTGAATTTTCTATCTTAAAAGTCATGGTTTCCGGCTCTGCTCTCTAGCTGAAAACGTTCTATGGCGTCGTAGCTCTGTCTTATCTTCTTTCCGCCAAAACTAGCAGCTTCTTCTGTAGCTGCGGGACCCTACTCCAACAAGTCGGTGTCACTTCCACCTGATCCCACTCTTTCATCAGAGAGTGTTAATGCTGAAGTAGTATCTTTGACCAAATCTTTGTCTTGTTCTTCTCTTCCAGTAGATAATGAACCAAAACTTGGTGAAGTTTTATGCTTCGCTCTGATTGTTCTCGACAAGAGGAAATTTTGTCTGTTATTTCCATTGAATGGAGTAACCTAACAGAGTCTCGTCTTCATTAAAGTGTTCCTTTCCAAGTAGTTGTGAATGTTACTGCTAGGTGGATACTTCACACTATTGTTGACGAAGGGGCTTCTGTTAGTATTCTATCCTCAACTGCTTGTCAAGCTTTAGGTTCACCTCAACTTATGCCAACTACCAATTAGATATTGGCTTTTAATCAAAGACCTACTGCACCTTGAGGGACCCTTCCTTATTTTCCTATTACATTAGGAGGGAAAACTATCTGTATTGATGTTATGGTGGTCCAAGGTCCTTTAGATTTCAATATACTCCTTGGACGTGATTATGTTTATGCCATGAAGGCTATTGTGTCCACACTCTTTAGAGTTATGCATTTTCCCCATGATGGGAAGATTGTGACCATTGATCAGCTTTCTTTTGTTACACCTAACCATCGCATTACTCCTGGTAACCAGGCTGCCCTGAATGTGCCGCATGTTCTTGTGGTTCCTTCCCCTTATCCTAGTTAGCTTCTTCCCATCATAGGTAAAATGGGGGGCATGGCTCTATTCTATGGACATCATAATGGAGCTAAGCCGCTATCTTTTATGTAATGGGGGAAACCTACCAACCTCTAGATGTCATGTTGGTAGGATCAGGTTTCAGAGCATAGTTTACTTTTGGTTTCAAGCTCGTTAAAAAATAAAACCACTCCTCAAGCATAGTTTACCTTTTGGTTTCAAGCTTGCATAAAAATGAAGTCATTCATGAGCAAAGTTCCCATTCTATGTCAAGCTCGTTAAACAATGAAATGGATGTCCTCAAGCATATTTTACCTTTTGGTTTCATGCTTGCATAAAAATGAAATCATTCTTGAGCATAGTTCATTTTCTATTTCAAGCTCGTTAAAAAATGAAGTAGGTTTCCTTAATCATAGTTTACCTTTTGGTTTCAAGCTTGCATAAAAATGAAATCATGTTCCAAGCATAGTTACCTTCTATTTCAAGCTTGTGTAAAAATGAAACAGATCCCCTTCCCTTGAGTCGAGTCTTCACTTTAGTGTTAGAGCTTGAACCTTCTTTTCACCTGCCCAATTCTCGTTCTTCCTACCCCCTGGTGAACATTTTCACATTAGTAACCAGGTTTTTAGGTTGGGTATGGAAGAAGAATCGTTAAATGAAACAAATCTTAGGGGTATTTCAAGCCGCTAGCAACCATGCTAGGGGTATGCTTCGCTAGCAATCATGCTGGGGGAAAAATTCCAACCTCTGTATATCATGTTAATGGGATTTTTCAAGCATATTTTACCCATTGGTTTCAAGCTTGTGTAAAAATGAAACCAATCTTTGATCATTCTTTTAACTGATCTTTGAGCTCGTTAAAAATAGTAAGATGGTGTTGATCTTACTTTTAATTTTTCGTGCTTTGGTTAAAACATGAAAATTGGTTTGAGCTTAGTTTATTACCATTTCATGCTCTGGAATCAAACATGAAAAAGGTTAATAGAGTTCTCTTTAATCTCTTTTCAAACTCTTAAAATGTGAAAAGATAGTCGAGTGATATTTTCTTCTTCAAACTCATTAAAGCATTTGAAGAGTCATCTCTCCGATGGTAGGATATATTTTTTTCAGTTTGGACATACTATTTATGAAAAAGGAACACTCCAGCCAATCATGACTAGAAGAGTTCTCTAAGGTATGATTTTACTTTTTTTCGGGCCTTAGAGACTAAATCATATGAAAAAGGACCCCTTTTGGAGTCTTCTTCCAGATTCGTTCAGACTCTCTAAACATGAACGATACCGGGTTTTCTTTCAGTGGACTCATTAAATTAAACATTGAGAGACCCGTTTTGGGAATGAACCCCTCCTCTATCAGGTTTTTAAAACTAATGAGTCTGGACTTGTTTTTCGACAAGCTATATTGAGTGTTTGTTACCCTCTTTGAACTCATAAAACCAAAAAGAGGCACTCATCAACCATGATGGGGGAAATGGGAAGGGAATCATTTTGCAAATAATGGATGTAGTTTGTCGTTACCTTTGAACATGGCACTTGTCCACACATCATGTCAGTCAATTGGGTATTCAGCTGATCTCCATGACGATCCACTTTCATGAGTCATGCCACTCCTTTGAGTCTTTCAAAAGAATGCATTTTCCACTGTCGCATTGTGAGTTTGTCCCATTTAGTCATGCTACCAAGTCTTGTGTCGTTCCACCCGATGTTCAAAGGGGATTTGAATAAGTTTACCTCTACATTCAACATAGTCTTTGTGTCAGTACTTTTGAGTCAGTCCTATGGTTACTACATTCACATCATTCCAGAACTATGTTCCAAGTTTTGTGTCATCGATGTGGGACTCATCATGGCCCTCCTTTGACGAGACTAGTCCCATCGACATAAGCTTATCATCTGAGAAATAGTCTTAGGAACAATATTTGGTACCTTGAGATCTGTATGCCTTAATGATATATTCTCTCACTCTCAACATAGGTTCATATCATTGACCTTTGATCGATAGAATCAACTGGGTGTTCGACATTAGGACATCTATTCACACTTAGTATATTGTACTAGGGACCCTAGGAATCATTGACATCAATGGTGATCTCCCTCGCACTTGTTAACAGTTCACATCATTGACCGGTAATCAAGTGGTTTCTACCATGTTCAACTTCATATCATTGTAATCACATGGATAGAATAGTACTTTGTAGAAGATGAGATGAAGACCCTGGGTATTTGTTTAAAGCACTCATTGCTTTTCCCTAGGTTGCAATGGAGTTTTGTATATCTAGCATGGATCCACATTTGTATGGCCATGGATATTCTCAAATTTGCATCTGTATGACATAGATATACATTGTATGTCTAGTATCTATCTCCAATTTTGAGTCCTCTATCACATGGATCTACGTTGTATTCTAGTAGCCATGCTTGTTTATTCCTCTCATGGATCTTCCTTGTATTGGTCTGTAGCCATGAGTTTGGTTACCTGTGTCTATGAGTCAACATATTGATGTACTACAAATTCCTATTTAACAACATGCTCCAATTGAGCCAACACTTTCACCTCGTAGAAACAACTTGTTCTCTCAAAGATCTCGTTTATCGTATCCCTCTAAGACTCATGCTTTGGGGGGCATCTTGTTATACCAAAATCTTGTCACCATCATGCGATAAGAATCTTGACATACCTACTTTCCCTGAATCCTAGCTCTTGGAGTGGAAACCCATGCTAATTATCAATCTTTCATGAAAATTCCCAGCACCGCACTTTCCCTGTTGTCCAAGAGTGGTACCTTGTCCACAGTGCCTATCCCTTGTTGTCCACAAGTGGTGCCACTGCTTATGGCCCTTAGTCCATAAGAATTTCTTACCAGAACTACTCTGTCATTGAAGGAGAAACACGGTACCCTGGGTAAAAAGGGAAAAACAAAAGCTTCTCGAGGCTTCTAGATGATGAGTCTCATGTATTCCCTTATCTCTATCATTGTGGGTCAATTGAGCTCAAGATCCCTCATTCTAGGATTTTAGAAGCCACCTCATCCACTAATCTCTCAACCTTTCCTATCCATTGAGTCTTATAAATACAAGCTCATATCCACAGTTGATGGGGGAAACTCTTAAGGTATTGTTATGTTGTTGGATTGATTACTTGGCCCAAGTCATTGGAGAGCATAGAGAGCTAGAGTCGGAGCTTATGGGGATGAGAGAGCTTAGTTTCATGGAGATGCATGTCAACACTAAGGCTTGGTTGTAAAATTCTCCATATTTTTATCTTAATGCAAGTTGATTTTTGTCCCACATTATTGTTTTTGTTCGATTTCACATGTATGTTGTTAGATTCCTTAGTCACTAACATGGACCAGTAGATTATATTCTGGAAGTTTGGATGTGTTTACATGTTTAATCTTATTGCAGGTACACAGGGTTACTATTGAAGCATCACATTCCAGTTATCGACGGTGTCCAGGGAGAGTCTTCAACCTCTGTCCTTCATTTGTTTTGGATCTGAACCATTCAGACCAGTGGAATCCCTTACTATCTGCAGGAAGTGAAATATTCCATCTAAGAAGGGCCATGGATGATTCGAAGACCCTGGTATTTGTTTAAAGTGCTCATTGATTTTCCCCAGGTTGCGATGGAGTTTTGTATATCTAGCATGGATACAGATTTGTATGGTCATGGCTATGCTCAAATTTGCATCTGTATGACATAGATATACATTGTATGTCTAGTAGGTATGTCCAAGTTTGATTCCTCTATCACATGGATATACACAGTGGTTTATACCATGTTTGACTTCATATCATTGTAATCACATGGATAGAATCGTACTTTGTGAAAGACGAGAAGAAGACCCTAGGTATTTGTTTAAAGCGCTCATAGCTTTTCCCCAAGTTGTGATAAGGTTTTGTATATCTATCATGGATCCACATTTGTATCATCGTGGCTATGCTCAAATTTACGTCTGACATAGATCTACATTGTATGTCTAGTAGCTATGTCCAAGTTTGAGTCCTCTATCACAAGGATCTACATTGTATTCTAGTAGCCATGCTTATTTATTCCTCTCATGGATCTACCTTGTATTGGTCTGCAGCCATGATTTTGGTTACTTGTGTCTATGAGTCAACATACTGATGTACTACAGATTCCTACTTGACAACATGCTCTGATCGAGCCGAAACTTTCACCTTGTAGCAATGACTTGTTCTCTCAAAGCTCTCGTTTATCATATCCCTCTAAGACTCATGCTTTGGGGGGCATCCTATTATACCAAAATCCTATCACCATCATGTGATAAGACTCTTGCATACCTACATTCCCTGAATCCCAGCACTTGGAGTGGAAACCCATCCCTATCCATTGAGCCTTATAAATACAAGCTCATATCCATGGTTGAGGGGGGGAACTCTTAAGGTATTGTTATGCTGTTGGATTGAATACTTGGTCCAAGTCATTGGAGAGCATAGAGAGCTAGAGTCGAAGCTTATGGGGATGAGAATGCTTGGATTCATGAAGATGCATGTCAACACTAAGGCTTGGTTGTAAGATTCTCCATATTTTTATATTAATGCAAGTTGATTTATTTCCCACATTATTGTTGTTGTTTGATTATACATGTATGTTGTTAGATTCCTTAGTCACTAACATGGATGAGTAGATTATATTCTGGTAGTTTTGATGTGTTTGCATGTTTAGGCTTATTGCAGGTACACATGATTACTATTGAAGCATCACATTCCAGGTATCTACGACATCCATGTAGAGTCTTCAACCTCTATCCTTCATTTGTTCTGGATCTGAACCATTCAGACCAGTGGAACACCTTACTGTCCAAAGGAGGTGAAATATTCCAACTAACAGAAACATGGTACCCTGGGTAAAAAGGGAAAAAGAGAATTTTCTCGAGGCTTCTAGATGATGAGCCTCATGTCCTCCCTTATCCTTATCATTGTGGGTCAGTTGAGCTTGAAATACCTCATCCTATGATCTTACATGACACCTCATCCACTCATCTCTCTACCATCCCTATCCATTGAGCCTATAAATACAAGCTCATATCCATGGTTGAGGGGAGAACTCTTAAGGTATTTTTATGTTGTTGGATTGATTACTTGGCCCAAGCCATTGGAGAGTATAGAGAGCTAGAATCAGAGCTTATGGGGATGAGAGTGCTTGGTTTCATGGAGATGCATGCAACACTAAGGATTGGTTGTAAACTTCTCCATTTTTATCTTAATGCATGTTGATTTATGTCCCACATTATTGTTGTTGTTTGATTTCACATGTATGTTGTTAGATTCCTTAGTCACTAACATGGATCAGTAGATTATATTCTGGCAGCTTTGATGTGTTTGTGTGTTTAAGATAATTGCAGGTACACAGGGCTACTATCGAAGCATCACATTCCAGGTATCTACGACATCCAGGGAGGGTCTTCAAACTTTGTACTTCATTTGTTATGGATCTGAACCATTCAGACCAGTGGAACACCTTACTGTCCACAGAAGGTGAAATATTCCATCTAACAAATCTCACGACTCAACTGGGGATTAGATATATGTATCAGTTGTTCTGATCTTCCTCAGTTCTCAACTCTTGTCTGAATCCAGGCTTTTTCTCCAACTCTCTTCAGTCAGATTTTCTTTCTAACTTAGCCAATTTGGGTTCAAAACTTCAGGATATATTCAGATCTGAGTCATTTTGACCTTTTATGCCTTGTTTCCATACTCAATCTAGCATTTTTTGCCTTGATCTAGTCCTTTTCTGACTTGGTCTATCGTTATTTTTGTGTTTTGGTCTACTACAGGGAACCGTGCCTATGCAGTGTATGAGGAACAGTTCCATCACCTGAATAGAGTGGACGACACACAGTGCCACTGCTTGTATCCTATTGGTGAGAAGCAGTGCTGGGTTAGAACCACCCTATCAACACCTAAGAAGCATGGTGCGAGGTAGGCATCATTCCAAGGCCCTTTTTCCTCATTTTTTTTTGTAAAAATTTGAGTTGTGTTACTTTCAGTCCTGCAATGTCAAGTTTGTGTGACAAAATATGATGCTTGTGGTTTGAAAATTTTATGGTTTAAGATTTGTTTGATTCAGAAATTCAAAATCTAGATTAGGCTTTTTGATTGTTCATCTACTTCTATGCTTGTTGGTTCTATTTGCGAAAGGATTTATTGTTTTCTAAAAAGCTTAAGGTGTTAGTAAGATCTCTTTTTGTTTCTGTTATATAGAGTAGAAGAAAAACACTAGATTAGCATCTAGGTTTCATTTCTTATTTGCATAGTAAAATTATTTTTCCTTCCTTTAAAAAAGAATTTTTTTGACTAAGACTAGGTTATCATCATTGAGCGTTGGCCATTTGTTCTCTGATTGGATTTACAAGCTTTTATGATCTTCGTCTTTTTTCTTCTCTTCTGCATTTAGAACTATCTCAATCAAAATAAAAAATATGGTAGTTTTAAGTTAGATTTGCTTATGTTTTGAGAAAATTGAAAAAATAGAGTGCATTTGCATATAGTGTGCTTCTTGTTTTTCTTTTAGGAAAAGAGATTCTTCCTTTTTTTATTGCTTTCAGAAAAGAGAAATCAGTTTACAAAAGTACTGCTTGTCTTTGATTTTTTGTTCAAGATTGTTGTTTGGAATTCCTTTTGCTCTTGAAACAAAAGAAAATACTCTCTTTCCCTCCCATAAGTAGGCATATTGAACGGTAAAGTGAAATATTTGCACAAGCATACTGCATGGTTTTACTTTTCTATCAAAACATCATGCATTCACCTAACCGTCCACTTTAAAATTAACAGTAGTTATGGGTTAAAATTTACGTAGCAATTGGAGTGATAGGTTAGAGACGTGTTTGGGCATCGTTAAGTTTAGGAGCTGTCGTTATTTGTCTGCATTACATCCTGGTACTCACGTGGTTCTTCCACATACCATTGGTATATCGAACGGATTTTCACGTACACTTGAGGTATATAGAAATTTCCTTCACATACTCGATTGTATATCAGAAGGCCCATTTTGTACGGTTTTGCATTAGACAACACCACTGCCGATTCGAGATCCCACGTACCTTGAATATATCGGGAGACCCCACTAGGATACCCTATCCATCTGAGAAAAGCCCTTTGGCCATATTGCTTGGAGCCATACACCAAAAATGGCATTCGGGGATATTACTACACGTGTACCCTTGAATTATATTGCTAGTGGCACCTTCTTGACAATCCCGGTGAGAGACCTGACTTTTTGAACTTCTCCTATCATTTTAAGTGTTGTTGTTTTGACCTATAGCTTGTGTAGGGAAATGTTTTGGTGTGTTTTCTAGATTTTTAGACCCTGGGTTAGATAGCAACTATACAAACTGGCTTAGTTAAGACAGTCCAGAAGAGTACGAAGCTTGCCACCTGATCTTACTCCTGGTTCAAGAGAAAATCGAATGGAAGCTATCGATCAAAGAGCTGCTACTACCTCCCAAGTGGGAGATAATGTGGTTACATAAAGTGTAGTACCATATTCTTCACACTTGCCTCCCTTGGTATAACAACCTTCTCGGGGAAATACCTTGTTCCATTCTCCCATGGAAGGTCATGTTGACAATACAACCCATCCGGATTATGGTCCCAATGCTCCATTTTGGGATACCTCTATAGGACAGACCATTTCCTCATTTAGCACCTGTTTAAACTCTTCTGAAGAAGAAGAAGAACATAGGAAATACCATGCTACCATTCTTTATGCACAGGAGATTGACAAGCAAATAGATGAACTATTAGGCCTAACACCATCACGTTCCACATCTATTCCTATGGGATATCGTTCACTTGCCGATTCTATGAGACCCATTGAACTGATTATAGATTGTGCAGTGACACCACATAACCCAGGTCAAATTACCACCCATATCACCTTCCATGTTATGTCTATTCCTAATCCTCCTAGGTCTTCTGCACCTGGGGACCAACCTTCAGTTCCCGTTTCGTCAGTGCCTTCTAGTGTAAGGGGGCAACCCCTGAAACGACCTACATTATCTGGCACCAAAATTGTACCTAGTCAAGGGCAGACCTCCAACATAGAACCATCTATATTTTATGTCCCTCCCACCCATACTAATGTGGTTAATCCCCCATCTAGTTCAGGTCAGCCCTTGGGGGCACAACCTGTAACTGTTTAAACTTCTGGAGGTTATGGTTATCAAATACCTATAGGTAATCATCCACCCAATCCTACAGGAATGCCTTATGTGGGAATTCCATACCCTAGTAACACTTTTATGCCATGGGGGCAACCCAACTGGTCTTACATGCCAGCTATGGGAAGGATACCTATACATACTATGGGAGGTGCCCGAGGACCACCTTATGGAGGTACTCTCCCTAGGGGGCCTAATGGTCCCGTAGGATCTGGAAAATTTCCTCCTTATGGTCCTAGTGGTCCTGGGGGTCTTGGTGGCTTTCCTCCTTATGGCTCTAGAGGGTCTAGTGGCCCTCTTCCTAGTGGTTCTGGAGGCTCTAAAGGTTTACCTCCTGGTGGCTCTGGAGGGTCTGGTGGTCCACCTCCTTATGGTCCTAGTTGTCCTAGTGGTCGTAGTGATCTCAATGGTCCTAGTGGTCTTGGTGGCCCTGGTGGTCCTCCTCTGGGAGGCCCTAGTGGTACTAGTGGTCCTGATCCCAGAAATAAATGCCCTATAAGTGTATTTTCCATTAGTTCTTTGTCACAACAATTTTTTTTTTAGTCAACTTATGGTCCTACTAGTAATTATATACCATATCAATATTACCAATATGTGAAACCTAACTGATAGTTGTCTTTCCTAGAAACTTCGGACTTGCCTGACTTGTCCAAGTTGATTAATGACCCCATTCGACATAATCCCTCATGGCCTCCCATTCCGGTAAATTTACCATCGAATATTCTGAAATTTGATGGGAAGCAGAGAGACGATCCAAAGAACCATGTTATGACATTCCATTTGTGGTGTTCTTCAAACTCCCTCATGGATGACTCTTTTCGGTTACGACTCTTTCAGTGAACTTTGACTGGTACAGTTGCGAAGTGGTACATTGAACTCCCACAACATTCGTTTGTGGATTTTGGCTCGTTGGAAACCGTGTTTCTTACACACTTTCAGCTCCCTATTCGTTATGAAACAGGAACTGATCTTTTAACTTCTCTGCAATAGAACACCTCCACCCACATATCCGGTCACATTCATTAGTGGAGAAGGTGGAGAAGGCTTATTAAGGCCCTTATTCCAGATCAGTTATTATCTAATTGGTTTACCAAATCCTTGTTGCCTCCTATTGCTCGAGATGTGGCTATGGGTGGTGCTATTACTGAAGAGCAAGCTATTAGTCGGGCTTAGTACCTAGACTTGGTTTATTCCCAGTCTAGAACTCTTTATGACCTGATTCCTCAAGCTCCTCACCCCAGCACCAATCCCGCCAAGCCACTTGCAGAAGTACCTATTGATGGGATTGTTGGCTCAACCCAGTCCCCATATGTAGTGAAACCTGCCAAGCAACTCCAAACTGCCACCCCTACTCCTTCGACTACTAATATTTCTGCTGAGGATAACTCTATTCAAAGTACTCAAATCTTGGGTAATAATAAAAAGAAAGGTAAAAATAGAAATAAAAAACCTGGAAACCAATAGGGGACTCCAAGACCAACCAATAGTGATAACAATAAAGGGAAAAGTAAGGAAAAATATCCATGTCTGCTATGCGGGGGTGACCATTTTTCAAAGGAGTGTCCTCGTTGGGACAAAATCTCCTAGTTTCTGAAGTCCAATCCCGTACCTGTAGTACTTATGGATCCTTTTCCCTCTCAACAACAACTGATAGACCACATGTCTAATTAGGGTAATTCTAGTTCATCAGAGGAAATTTGTATGATGTCCTTAGATACCATCAATCTGCAAACTCGAAGTTAGAATTATGAAAAACCCGTAGATAAGAAAGAAGATCATTCTTCTTTAGGGAAAACTCCCTCTACTAGTTCTCCGGAATCCTCGTCTACTGTCCCCTATCTATTGAGAATCCTACTCTCGACATGATTTTGCATCCACCTAAGAGTACTCTTCGAAAGGCTATCTTCAATCCCAATGCTTGAGCTACTCAATTTTATAATGTGATTGAAGATCTTTCTCAGGAACCTTGTGCAATGTGTACCTTATAAGTACTTTGAATTTTCCCTACACAATGCAAAAACTTGTTGACATCATTAGGAGCTGTAGACCTAGATAACACTAACTTGATTCATTTCAATGTTGAGAACTATAAGCCTATACTACTGCATAAACTTGCTTTTCATATCATTATGAAAGTAGTGGGAAAGAAGGTTTTTCGAACAGTACTATATGAAGGAGCTTCGACCTCGATTTTGTCTTTGACTTGTTGGAAGGATATCGGCTCTCCCGAGCTTGTAACATCACCTATGACCCTCAAGGCCTTTGATGGATGGGGTTTCCAACCCCATGGTCTCATATCATCCCTAGCGGTTGAGATGGGGGGAAAGATTGTTTCCATTCAAGTAGAAGTGGTAGATGCCCCTTTAGATTACAACCTCCTTCTACGAAGAAATTGGTTCTATGCCATGACTGCTGTCACCTCAACAGTATTTCGAACAGTCCAATTTCAGCATCTAGGGAGAATTGTTACTATTGATCAACTTTATTTCTATACGATGGATGTTACTACCTCCATGGATAATAACATCCCCATGTTAGGCCAATCCCCTCCTCCTTACCAGTCGATTGGGGTAGGCATGTTGAAGGATTCATCCCTTATGGGGATTTTTCCATCCACTCCTCCTAGCACGGACACCGCGACAATCCATATGATCACATCATTTGATTATGAGCCTAAGGGTAAAAAATTCATTGATTCCTCATGAATCTATGTATGACAACATTCAAACCTTTTCCGACGATCACACGGATGATCTTCACCTGGTGGCTTCGGATCCTTGCCATTTACCATACTGGTTAGAACCTTCTCTTCCTATTCTATATTATCTCTCTAAGACTTTTCCTTTCAATGAGTCCATTATGGATATCATGAATATGGATGAGCCCATTTGGGAGCATCACCATCATAGATCCATGTTCCTCCCCAACACTAGTTCAGTTAGCCATAATTTTACATCCTTGTTTCCTAGTGATATTGTCAATGTACCCCAAAGTCCTATATTGTTGTAAGATACATATTTTGAAGGAAACCTTGGCAAAATTACTCAGACGAATCCAATTGACATATCAACCAAGCCTGATACTATCGAGCATGTTCGTGTTGGGCAGAACTGCTCAACAGATGAATCTGAAGCATACAAGGCACTTTTTAAAGAATTCTGTGATATTTGTGACTGGTCCTATGAAGAGATGTCGAGGATATACCCATCCATTATGGTCCATGAGATTAAAACCTATCCCATGGCTAAACCTGTTAGGTAAAAAATAAGGCAAGTCCATCCTCAAAAGGCCACAGTTATTAAAGCTATAATCGAGAAACTTCTCAAAGCTGGGTTTATTTATCCTGTACCCCTGACGGAATGGGTATTGAACATTGTTCTCGTCAATAAAAAGTAGAGCACATTAAAGTATGTATCGAATTTAGGGATTTAAACAAATCTTGTCCCAAGGACAACTTTCCTACCCCGTACATCGATCAAATTATTGACAACTGTGCTAGAAGTGTCATCTTTTCATTCATGGATGGCTTCTCTGGCTATAATCAGATTGAGATATTACCCTCTGATCAGCATAAGATGACATTCATTTTCCCATGGGGAACCTTTGCATATAAGAAGTTACCTTTTGGCTTGAAAAATGTTGGATCCACGTTCTAGTGTGCTGTGTCCTATGCATTTCAAGATATTAAACATCTTGTTGAACTGTACCTTGATGACCTCCCTGCTCATTCAAGGCGCTGGGAGGACCACCCTGGTCATCTTAGAGACATATTCCTAAGATGCCGTCATTATAATATACGGCTCAATCCACATAAATGTGTTTTTTGCATTGATATGGGACATCTACTAGGATTTGTGGTATCCAAGGATGGCATCTGGATCGGTCCTTTGAAGATTGCCACTATTTTAGATCTACCAGCCCCAACTAATCTCCTTGAACTCCAAAGTTTGCAAGGGAAGGAAAAATTTCTCCACTGTTTTGTGTGCAATTTCATCGAGAAAATGCACGGTTATATGAATCTCCTCAAGAAGAGCACTCCATTCTTCTGGGATGACCAGGCCCAACACGCCTTTCATAATCTTAAGCATGCTCTGACTCATTCACCTATGATACACCCCTTGGATTATTCAAAGGACTTTCTTTTGTATATTGCTTCCTACGCTACTACCATCGCCATGGTTTTAGTGTAGGAAAATATGCATGGTCAGGAGCACATGATTTATTATGCTAGTGAGAATCTCATGGATTCCAAAACTTGTTGTTCACGTGTGGAAAAGTTAGCATTGGCCATGGTCATTGCTGTATAAAAGTTTCATCACTACATTCTGCTCCACACTACCACCGTATTGGCAGACTGGAACCCAATGTATTACATCCTGACTCGTCAGGTGCTCAGGGGCAAGTACTCCCATTGGATAGTCATACTTTAGGAGTTTGATCTAGAATTTTCCAAAGCCACATCAAAGAAATCCTTGGTCTTTGTCGAGCTTATCTGTGATCTTCCCTTTGCTTTGATGGAATTTGAGCCCAGTGATTCATTTCCGGATGAATTCCTATTCCTAATTAGCACTATCGATCCTTGGTATGGATATTTGCTTATTTATCTCCAAACACAATGATTTCAGCTGCATTTATCCCACGATTATCGCTGCCATATCCATCACCATGCGAAGTACTATCTCATCTTGAATGATACCTTGTATAGACATGGGATTGACTCAATTCTTTGGTGATGCCTCACCCATGAGGAGGCTGAACATGTGTTAAATGATTGCCACTCTAGAGCATGTGGCAGCCACTTATCTGGGATGGCTACAACCCCTAAAATCCTTCGCACTAGCTATTTATGGTCTTTTGTCTTCAAAGACTATCATGAGGCTGTTAAGAAATTCCCACCTTGTCAACGCTTTTATCCTAAAAAGTGCACCCATCCTGCTCCACTACACTGCATCATTGCCATTGGCCCATTCACCAAATGGGGGATCGACTTCATGCATTGTAATCCTACCTCAGCCAAGGGGCATGGTTGCATCATCATAGCCATTGATTATTTCACAAACTGGGTTGCGGCCATGCCTACATATGCAACAGATGGTAAGACTACCACTCTCTTCTTGTTCAATCATATCATATCTAGATTTGGAGTTCTGCAGTCCATCATTACTGATCACGGATCCCATTTCTGTAATCAAATGATGGAGGAACTGAGTGCCAAGCTAGGTTTTCTCCATGAAAACTCTATGTTGTATTATCCACAAGCTAATGGTCAGATAGAGGCCATTAACAAAGTTTTGTAAACTAGGCTTTGTTGGATGGTTGGAGATCATAAATCCAACTGGAACCAAGTTATTTTCTCTGCTCTGTGGGATTATTGAACTTCTATGAAAACAACCACTAGTTTCACATCATTCCAACTTGTCTATGGACTTGAAGCTGTCTTACCGATTCAATGTCATATTCCATCTTTACAACTTGCCATCGAACTTCTCCCAAACACTTCTGTTAAGGAAGAAAGATTTTTGTACTTGAGTAACCTTGACAAGACTTAGAGAGATGCTACCTTGGCTAATGAGGCACATAAGAAATGCATCAAGGAACAGTATGATAAATCAGTCCAACCTCGTGTCTTTAATGATGGTGACCTAGTCTTGACTTATGATCAAAGGACAGACTAGGAAAGGGTAAGTTCGAGTCCATGTGGTATGGACCTTTCATTATTTCTAAGGTGTTAGAGAAAGGAGCTTGTGAGCTAGTTGATTATGATGGAATCCCTTTGGGGCAACCTCGTAATGGGTTGTACCTAAAAAGGTACTATGCCTAGGTCTTTCTTGGATAATATCTTGTATATATGTATATTGATTTACTTTCAATGTGCTTTCATTATTTTCAAGATGGTTTTGAGTTTAGTGTATGAATATGTTTATACCATGTTTTGGTCATGCAGATGGCTTTCTACGGTTTCACTGATGGTGCTTGCCGCCACACCTTGAATCTCATCTCAACTACTTGGGTCCTCTATTCCCCAGCTGATGATTTGGTCAATTCAGCAGCAGTTTGTATAGGTCCCACTACTAATAACATCGTCGAATATGAAGTAGCCATCAGTCTTCTGACTGAAGCTGCCTCCCAGGATGTTCATGATCTAGTAGTCTTGATGGACTCACAAATCTTGGTTTGTCATTTAAACCATGTTTACACCATTAGAAACCCGGTGCTCCTCCGCCTCTTCTGAAGAGTAGTTTTCTAGAAAGATCATTTGAAACCATTACCTATAGGCATATCCCTAGGGAACATAATGTAGTTGCTGACTCATTAGCTAATTACATACTATATTGGCATATTTCCCATTCATGAAGTCAAAATCAAACACTATACATTGTAAATAAACATTCAAAGTCACATAAAGCTTATAGAAAATGCATTTGCCATTTGAAGGATATAAACACTGTGTAAAAGTCTGTATATATATATACGATTTTTTTATTATAAAAAATAGGTCTTGAGACCTCATCTGAGGCATGTAGGATTTCAGGAAAAATCATCATACAAAATCCTGAAGCTGTCACCTTTCAATACATATCTCATACACTAGTGGTGCTCGTGATAGCACATCACTGCTCAAGCTACCCTATGTAGCAGCCTACTGAATCGACCCGGTACTCCCGCTGTGGATATCTAATATCTCATCGAGAGGTCATCAAAGTCAGCATCTGGGATATCCAAGTTCAAGCTCTCCAGGTTTTCCTCTAGCTCCCCAGTGATATCATCAACCCATGGTACAAAGCGGGCTCCAGCTCGCCTATCCAATGGAGAATCTCCTCTAGGTCACGCTACTCCGACATCTGCATGAGAATATACAGGTCTCGTCACTTAACATAAAAAATATAAAAACATAAAAAAATTTCATCCATTTTAGGGTTTCTTGCTTCTTACCAATGTCGCACCACTGTCAGCCAGGTATGAGTGGTAGGTTAGGATCTTCGGTGAAGTCTATACCTGTGTAAGCATAATCCTCAACCATGAGGATCTGATCTCAGACCCATCTAAAGAACGGATCACCGAACTTCACCCTTCCCCTACCTACTCCTGTATGAGCCATGACCTAGACCCACCTCAGCATATGGGGGTCCTGTGCTCTTAGACTCCGGAAGACCACCTGAGGTCTCATCTGTGGAACCCACTCGAAGAAGAAGCACGCTAAAATGGAGCCAAATTGAAACTATTTTAGCTCTCCCTATCGACACTTAGTCAGCTGATCTTTGAATATTGGAAGCATGGCTTCCACCCAGTTGAACACCGTGGGTGCCATGGCCTCTATGGCATACAACATGTGTGCCCTAGAATCCTGGTGCATGCTCTGACTCCCGAACACCGTCTGCATAGTAAATAGGACTGTCTATAGGGGCCCATCTATCACTACTCTTATGGAGATCTTCTTCCCCAGTGTGCTTGTCCTTGGAGCACAATGACAATCTATAAGCTCTCGAGTGGTAATATCCCCTCCATGGGAACCTATCAATGAGATGGAGGCACCCCGTCTCAAGAGACCATTCAAGAAGTCGATATACTCTACTTCCACTATAAGAATATGGGCCCCCACCTCAAAATACTGTTGCTCTGGATTCCACATCCACAGTATGTGTTCCAGTAACCACTCATGTGACACCATGCTTCGGGTCTGGAAGAACTTCAGGAGCCCACAGTTCCGTAATGTGGCAATACAACCTGCATTTCTCTTTACAAAGGCATCATCATTGTCATGTGTTCTTTATTTCCATATCACCATGTTTTGAGCAACCAAGACCTGTCAAAAACAATCATAGTATGCATTAGAATCATTCCTAATCATTAAAAATCAAAAGAATGACTTGTTGTGGCTCATGCTATGATTTTAAAGTCTCCACGGCTGGCACCACCTATGCATCATTGGAGATAGGAAGTGGCACCACTTGTCAACTATGTTATAGGTGTAGTTCTTGCGTGGTACCGTGTATCCCACAAGGGGTAGCCACGGTGCCTGCTTTTAAGGTTTTAGGGCTTGCCGTATGAGCCCAAAATCCCACCAAAAATCAAAATAAACACTATGAAATGAAAGAATAGGGTGTTAGCTATTATCTACAACTAACGATGCTCAAAATAGACGATGGAAACTCCCGGTATCAACTATAGAATATCTGGCTAAGAAAATGCTCCAAGTGCTCTCCGCTATGGGTAAATAGTGAAATGATTTGATTTTTTACTATTTACATGACTTATATAGGCATTTTTGGGTCTGACATACTATATTTTTGATATAAAATCATATTTTAGTCAAATTTTATTTGTCGTAATCCCTTAATGCTAGTTATAAATGCATTTAACACTTGTTTCTGAGTTCATTACAGGATAAGAGAACTATAGTAAGAAGCTTTGGAAGTTTGTTTATGGCTTTTCTGCACTTTCATAAAATGAAAAAGGTCGATGAGCATTTATTATGACTCTTTGATCATGCTCTTTAAACCTAGTATCAAAGGTCCGAGTCCATTTCAGTTTCTTTCCAGGCTCATCAAAAATTAACATTGTGTAAACAAGCATCACAGAGTATTCTTTTCACCTCTTTTTCAAGCTCGTTAAACACGAAAAGATTGTCGATTCCATTTATGATTCTTTCTAGGATCATAAAATATGACATTATGTAAAGAAACCTCATGGAGTTCTCTTTAAACTCTTTTCAGGCTCCCTAAATATGAAAAGATCGTTGAGTGATCTTGTCTTCTTCACACTCATTAAAGTATTTGAAGAGTCATCCATCCAACTGTAGGTTATCTCTTTTTCGGTTCGCATAGGACTATTTACAAAAAAGGAACACTCTAGCCAATCATGACTGGAAGAGTTCTCTAAGGTATGATTTTACACTTTTTCGGGCCTTAGAGACTAAATCATACGAAAAAGGACTCCTTTGGAATCTTCTTCTGTATTCATTCAAACTCTCTAAACATGAACGATACTGAGTTTTCTTTCAATAGAATCGTTAGATTAAACATTGAGAGACCCGTTTTGGGAACAAACCCCTCCTCTCTCAGGTTTGTAAAACATATGAGTCTAGACTTGTCTTTTGACAAGCTATATTGAGTGTTTGTTACCCTTTTTAAACTCGTAAAATTGAAAAGAGGCACTCATCGATCATGATGGGGGAAATTGGAAGGGAATCATTTTGTAAATAATGGCAGTTTTTTGTCGTTACCTTTGAACACGGCACTTATCTGCACATCATGTTAGTAAATTGGGTATTCAGCTAATCCTCGCGATGGTCCACTTTCATGAGTCATTTCACTCCTTTAAGTCTTTCAAAAGAATGCATTGTCCACTGTTGCATTATGTGTTTGTCCCATTGAGTCATGATACCGAGTCTTTTTGTCGTGCCACGTGATGTTCAAAGGGGATTTGAAGAATTTTTACCTCTGTAGTCTACACAATCTTTGTGTTAGTATATTCGAGTCATTCATATGGTTACTACATTCACATCATTCCAGAACTATGTTCCGAGTTTCATGTCGTCGATGTGGGACTCATCATGGCCCTCCTTTGACGAGACTTTTCCCGTCAACATCAGCTCATCATCCGAGAAATAGTCCTAGAAACAATATTTAGTACCTTGAGATCTGTATGTCTTAATGACAGATTCTCTCTCTCTCGACATAAGTTCACATCATTGACCTTTGATCAATAGAATCGACTGGGTGTTCGATGTCAGGACATCTATTCGCACTCAGTACATTGTACTAGAGTACCTTGGGAATAATTTACATTAATGGTGATTTTTCTCGCACTTGTTAATGATTCACATCATTGGCCGGTAATTAATTAGTTTCTACCATGTTTGACTTCATATCATTGTAATCACATGGATAGAATTGTACTTTGTGGAAGACGAGATGAAGACCCTAGGTATTTGTTTAAAGCACTCATTACTTTTCTCCAGGTTACGATGGAGTTTTTTATATCTAGCATGGATTCACATTTGTATGGTCATGGCTATACTCAAATTTGCGTCTGTATGACATAGATCTACATTATATGTCTGGTATCTATGTCCAAGTTTGAGTCCTCTATCACATGGATCTACACTGTATTCTAGTAGCCATGCTTATTTATTCCTCCCATGGATCTACCTTGTATTGGTATGCAGCCATGAGTTTGGTTACTTGTGTCTATGATTCAACATAGTGATGTACTACAGATGCCTACTTAACAACATGCTCTGATCGAGCCGACATTTTCACCTCGTAGCGATGACTTGTTCTCTTAAATCTCTCATTTATCGTATCCCTCTGAGACTCATGGTTTGGGGGGAATCATGTTATACCAAAATCCTATCATCGTCATGTGATAAGACCTTTGATATACCTATTTTCCCTTAATCCCAGCACTTGGAGTGGAAACCCATGGTAATTGTCAATCTTAATCCCAGCACTTGGAGTGGAAACCCATGCTAATCCCTATCATTATGGGTTAGTTGAGCTTGAGATCCCTCATCCTAGGATCTTAGAGGCCACCTCATCCACTAATATCTCAACCATCCCTATCCATTGAGCCTTATAAAAAAAATCTCATATCCATGGTTGAGGGGAGAACTCTTAAGGTATTGTTATGCTATTGGATTGATTACTTGGCTCAAGCCATTGGAGAGCATAGAGAGCTAGAGTCAGATATTATGGGGATGAGAGTGCTTGGTTTCATGGAGTTGCATGTCAAAACTAAGGCTTGGTTGTAAACTTCTCCATTTTTATCTTAATGCAAGTTGATTTCCATCCCACATTATTGTTGTTGTTTGATTTCACATGTATATTGTTAGATTCCTTAGTCACTAACATGGATTAGTAGATTATATTCTGGCAGCTTTGATGTGTTTGCGTGTTTAAGATGATTGCAAGTACATAGGGTTACTATCAAAGAATCACATTTGAGGCATCTACAGCGTCCAAGGAGGGTCTTCAACCTCTGTCCTTCATTTGTTCTGGATCTGAACCATTCAGACCAATGGAACACCTTATTGTCCATAGAAGGTGAAATATTCCAGCTAACACAGAACCAACATTGAACTCGCTAACACATCAGAAACATCTACATCCAAAACAACCAATACACCTCTTCATTTAACCCCTTTATCTCACCCCCCCATACCCCGGGTTTCCAACAACACCATGGCTAGAGCTGTTGTCAGCTACAACATCGTGGATGATTTTTCCCAAACACCTACCACCATGCTCACTCTTGATGTACTCAAAAATTACCCAACATAGCGGAAATCCTTACTATCTACCCTGGGTTTTGTAGACCCCTATGACTCCAAGTTGATCACATTCGACATAGAGAATGGAGAACCGTGGATGCCATCAACCATTTCCTTCCAAATCTTGGTGTCTATCCAAAATTTGGTTGTACACCGGTGCATAGTGGATGAGGGGGAATCCATGTACGCTATGTCAACCCTAGTATGGTAGAAGCTTGGATCCCCAATTTTACAACGATCCTCCACTACTATGTGGGCTTATGATGGCCATCCCACTAAATCCCAAGGAATGCTCCCTCATGTACCCATCACATTAGCTGGGAAAATAGTACTGATTGACATAAAGGTTATCAATGTTCAGTTGGACTATAACCTTCTCATCACAAGGAGTTATATGTACTCCATGAGAGTCATAGCATGAACTGTTTCCATCTCATGATGTTCCCCCACGAAGGGAAAATCATGATGGTTGACCAAATGACTTATCATGATCCACAAGGGCTAATGAAACCCACCAACATTATCCTTATGATCAACACCATTGATCCTCAAGGGATAACTACACCCACTAATGTTATCCATGTGGTCAACATCATGGTTGACAACATACCATCCTCCCCATTGTTGAATGTGGGCCCTAGGTTGTTTTTTGATACCACCATGATGGTTTATTTCCCCTTAGTGTCACCACCACTGAAAAAAAATGAGACTGCAGATTTGTGCATGCTCTCATCTAGCACTACTGTACCCAACCATCAACCGCAGCCGCAGCCCCAACCGCAACCACAACACCATCCGCAGTTGCAACACCATCAGTAGCTGCATCATCATCAACAGCCATAGCATCATTCACAGTTGTAGCATTATGCACAGCTACAACCACAACCTCACCCCCACATGCAACCATCAGGGAGTTATCTGGGCTCCTCCCCAGTCCACACAATTCCCTTCCTCTTTCCCCCGCCTGGTGTCATGAGAAATATTATAATGGCTACCTTAAACTTACCCAATTTTACATTGGGAATTATTGTGTGGTACCTTGATCCACTGGCCTAACCACCAATTCCCCAGGTATTCTTAACTCTATGCAACCTATTGCGGTTGAATCTCATCCTCCACCCGTCCCGAAAAAACCAACCACTACAGCCGCACCCGCACCGCCCCACCCAAAAAGGGCCAAGGGAAAGAACGTGAAAGCTACTGCTGAACCTCGATAGATCTCTCCTTCCACCATCTGTGAATAATAGGGCCATCCAACTCAAAAATTCCCTGAGATTCCTATAATCCGCATGCATTTGGATGCCATGGATACAACAGAAAACCTCCCCATGGTTGAACTTCCAAGCGGGCCAATAGTGAGAAACAAGTAATTGAGAAAAAACCATGCTTGTGCCTTCTGCCTATTGTATGGACACTATTCTAACCACTACCAAGACTTGTACAAGTTCCAAATGGCTTTATCCAACCTTCAACAACATTTCCTTGAATCAAACATCACTCTGAACGAAGAATTCTAGCCCCCACCTCCTTCTTTAGAAACCATGTCCATTTACATGATGTCCAGTTCTACAGATCCTCTTGTCTCCACCATTACCAATGGTCCATCAGACTTATCTCTTCATTGCTTTCACAATGATGAGGTGATACTTGAAGCATTAACCGCTCTGGAGTATCCTTGGGATGACATGCACCAACCGTAGCTGCAACCCCATCCACAGTTGCAACCTAAATTACCAGGGAAACATTGGGGTTCATTCCTGATTAACATGGTCCTTTTCCTTTTCCTTTTTATTTTTCTTTTCCTTTTCCTACCATCTAGGATCATGTGTAAGTCAGTATTAGCAACCCATAATCTACAAGATTTCACACTAGGATTTCCTGTGTGGTACCTTGAACCACCTACCCTACCTCTGAGGCCCCAGGATGTCTTAACTCATTTCTAGACAATTGAGATGATGTTGCACCTACCTCTGGGTCAATAAAAGACTCTTCCCATCTCCAAGACTACCCCTCTTCCTTCAATAGAGACTGGGGTCAAGGCCACCAAAGCTACAACCAATACCATTTATATGATCACTAGCACCAGTCGCCCTTCCATCTCATCACTTGTGGAAGATCCACTTGATCTATCATAACACCACTTACATGATGAAAGAGAGATCTATAAGACCACCTCTGGTTTTACCCCATTCCCTTTAAACCAATGTGTGGCATCGATTCTTTCCATAAAATACCAGATTTTGTCATCCTGCCTTGCCAATGACCTTCATCTCTGCAAGGGGTCATACCTCTTCACTGAATCAGATGGTTGACTCTTGAAGAAGCTATGCAACGGGCTCCACCTCAAGAGATTCTATACCAAATATAACCACTATGAGTACCTTATAGGGTAGTTTTCTCTAGTTCAAACTCACCTGGAGCCTGTTCGAGACACCTCTCACACCTTCGGGCTCAAATTTTTGTTCTCTATATTTTTATGAGACCATCGTCTCATGTTTAACAAGTAATGTTTGGGACTGCTTCCCAAAAGTTATCTCGATTTATGAGCCACATCATGGTGATACAAGTGTCTTCGGACCTGTACTTACATCACACTTTCCTAACGCCACTCTTGTGGTTTTTCAGGCCACCACTCGTAAGGTGCATCATTTTATTTTAGCAAATAGCTATATAATCCATCCACTGCACCTTATGCGAGTCCCCAAGCCACTTCCTGGAGGACCGATCATTTCTTTTTCATTAATTTGGTATATAACTACCTCTGGACTTGCACTCACATCACATGTAGTCAAGTTCATCCACCACAACTCACACATAGCTCTCCTGGCCTCTATCCAAGAGCCACCTCGGTTTGCGTGCCTCTGCCGCATCAATTCACGTGCCTTTTCTATGGTCTATCTTGTGCATGTACCGGTATGTTTAAGAGCCACCTGCTCCATCCATACTACATGGATGACCTTTGGATGACTGTCCACTGTCCCGACATGGGGCACCACCTGTTCCACCATGATTGGTTGACCATATCAAAGTTACTTTTAAGCTCTTTTTTTACTCTTGAAAGAATAAAAATATTGTCGAGCACAACTGATTCCTTTCCCACTTGTTAAAGTATAGGAAAGGGAGTCTACATCATCTCATTTATCTCCTTTTGCGAACTATGTAGACCATCAAATCAAACGGACCACCTTGGCACACTCAAGCCAAGACCGTTCCCCTCTGCATACTTTTATGCTTTCTCGAGAAAAGGGGTCGAACTTTATGAAAAAGCTCACCACGGGTTGTCGTTAAGCTCTTTTCTAGCCTTCTCAGCAAGAAAATATTGTTGAGTAAACTTGGTTTCAGTCATGCTCGTAAAAGTATCTGAATTACCATCCAATCAATATAGGTTTAACCTTTTTCAGCCTGATTGGACTACCAACGGTAAAGAAGTCTCTCATCCCCTACACGATGGGTGAGCTCTCCTATGTATACTTTTATCCTTTTTTGGGCATAGGAGACTACCAACCAAAAAATATCCCCCACTGGAGTCTTCTTCATGCTTTCAGACTCTCTAAAATTTAAAGTACCATCGAGAATTTACTTTCCCGGGCTCGCCAAAAATCCACGAGATCGTACCACAACAGTGTCTCTAGACACCACCCCAGAGATAACAGTTTCGCAGCATTCCCACTTTGGTTCATCTTTGGTCAGATTACTCTGTAATGTGTCTTCCTTGGATCCCATCAGTACCAAAATTATCTACCTCCCCCAAGTATTTCCCATCTACAGTGACATTCCCCATATTACAGCCATGATCCCATTCCCATGAGTCAGTTTCATTTGCTGCCTGGTCCTCCCTGCCATCATACTCTGAATAAAGGAAGTTTGAGTCTATGACACTCCCTCTACCCCTGTTAAACTATTTCCTTTTCCCCCCACATTTAGTGGGTCAGTCCTCATATTGTCTCACATCTTTCGGCTATCTCCTTAGCGCTTCTAGGCAAGGAAACATCATTTCCTTGACCAGGGGCAGGTCTCCCTCTGTTGACGTCAACACACATATTCTAGAGGATAGACCCAGAGGTCCCTGTATTTTGGTTTCATTAACCTCATTGATGAGTTCCTTGGACCACTTGAGAGGAGTCCTTAATTCCTCTCAGGATGGTTGTTTCTCACGTGCTCAACTCCAACTACATCATCACACCATTGAGATTCATACAGGGTATTGGTTCGTGCAGTATTTGGTTGAAGACCCTGGATGTCACTTGAATCTAGCACATTGATGAGTCTGTTTGAGGGACCTAAATAGGCTTATGTCCCTTATGATTTCTGGGTTGTGTTGGAGACAGTGTTCAAAAGCCCCAGCAGTGCTTCTATATAGATTTATGATTGATGCAACATATTTGTACCATGGAGACTCTGACTCTCCATCAGTGAGTCGATACAGCTATGTACCATTCCAGATCTAGGAGGCCATCAGTCATGAAGATATATCATTCCATGATAATGCCATGGGTCCAATGTAGCATTTCTTCATATCAGTATTGTATGCAGCCTCTCATTGAGGAAACCACTATGTATCATCAGTTGTACATGATCGGCTCTTGTATTATAGAGCATAGATCACATTATTCTTTTGACATTGTTAAGAGCATGGGGATGCCTGCCTCATCCATATACATGTCACACATTATTTGTATCTCACCCATTGATGGGAACCATATTAATACAAAAACCAAAAGCCACCATNCCGCAGAAAATCCTATGATGTTTGTCGGCCATACAATGAGCTCCTGCCCTCACACATCAGGGGCAATCTGTTAACCCAAAAACTCCCTCACTCAGCTCTACATGGCCTACACCACCCAAGGACACCCATGCACGACCCTCATTTGACCCCATTTGACCCCCACACCCTTAAGAAGGCTTAAAAACATGAAAATGGGCTTACAAACCCCTAAAAAGAGCATAAATAGCTCTCATAGGGGCTAAAGCCTCCAAAAAGAGGGTAAACCCCCTCAAAGGAGCCTAAAACCCTAAAAAGAGCTAAAGATTGAGCACAAGGGGCTAAAATCCAAAAAAAGGGGGCTAAAGCCTTGACCAGTGGCTTAGAACCCTAAAAATGCTATAAATAGAGGGGTGGGGGACACTGTCAAAACATTCCTTCTTTCCATATTGTTATGCTTCCATAGTGACTTCCTTGAGACCATTTTCCTCTCAAGCCATTTACTCTCCCTCTTCCTCATCCTTCCATTGAGCCATAGCTCCCCCTTCCAAGATTGGTGCTCTCCTAGCTAGGGCATGGTGGCCCATTCTAGCCAGAAGGTGTACCTGTGTTTCTTTATGTCTTTACTTTGGTAGTTTGTATTTTTTTCTAACAGTATTTGTTTGCAGGTGCATTGCTTAACATGTTTTTGCAGGTAATTTGGTTTATGTTCTAACAGTTGTATGCAGGGCCTTGGAGTTTAAACCATAACCTTGTGTGCAAAGGGGTTTAATTTCATTTCGTTTTCTATTCTATTTCTTTTTCCTTGCATCCACCACCAGGAACCCTACCCTTCCCTCCTATAGACAAAAGGTATCCATTCCTTCCCTGTAGTAAGGGAGAAATCCCTACTACAGGATCATAGCACATGGATTCAAACTTTCCATTCCTTAGTTTATGTGTTTCTGATCGTAAGTTAGGAATAGGTCACCTTCATTGAAGACACGAGGTTGAATAGACTTGTCATATTGTGCCTTAATTCATTTCTTGTGTGCCTCATTAGCTAAGGAAGCATCCCTTCTAGTTCCTTCAAGGTTAGTCAAGTACAAGAATCTTCCTTTCATTGGCGTAAGTGTGTGGGAGAAGTTCTAGTGTGTGTTTGAGTGACGGAATTTGACACTCGATAGGAAGGATGACTTCCTGTCCATAAACCAGCCCGAAGGGTGTGAAACCAATTGTTGTTTTTACTGAAGTCCTGTAAACCCAAAGTGTGGAAAAGAGAGTTAAGTTCCAGTTGGATTTGTGATCTCCAACAATCCTACGCAACATAGTTTTTAAAACTTTGTTAATGGCCTCAACCTGACCATTATCCTGCAGGTAATATGGAGTTGAGTTTTCATGGAAAAACCCAACTTAGCACTTAGCTTGGCCATGATCTAATTCCTAAAATGAGATCTATGGTCAATGACTATAATTTGTAGGACTCCAAACATAGCTATCATGTAATTGAATAAAAAGAGGGCGATGGTATTACCATCCTCTGCATATGTAGGCATTTCCTCACCCCATTTTTTGAAATAATCCATGGCTACGATGATGTAACCATGGCCTCGGATGAGGTAGGCTTACAATGCATAAAATCAATACCCCATTTGGAAAAAAGGACAACTGCAATTGTTGAGCCTCATTTTGTTATCATTTTTGGGATTAAAATAACACATTTGAATGTATATTTTATTATCTTTCATGTATTTTATGTCATGCAGATCGTTATTTAGCATGAGGTAAGAATGAATTTGATGTTTACGCAAATCTGGTTATTAATATTATTTTTAGAACTTTATTGACTTAAATTTCTATTATTTAAAGCATATTTGATATATTAATTAATATGTGTATTTGTTTGCAGGTTATGTAGTATGTTTGGGAGAATTAATAACAAGTACACATTCAGTTTACTATTCAACCTGATCTGCACAACCACCATTCAGCTTACCATTCACTCAATCTGTGCAATTGTCATCTAGATTTCCATCCAGATCACTAATTAGTTTGCACGTTGTCCATAACCAATCTCAAGTATTAAACATTGAAGCAATCTACAAACCATTTTGTTGACCACATGCCCAAGTGATAACATGATAAATAGTTTGAAAGGATCACCAGTGCATTGATTTCTCCCAACACCAAGCTTCTCACTTCCCACGCGCTTAAAGAAGGCACATTATTGTTCTAGAATCGTTTGTGGCCTCCTCTAAACTCACCACCAGTCCGCACATTTAAAATGATGAACAACCTGTGTTCTAGAAACTCACCATCATGTACATTTCCTGCGCTTAACACTAGTTCATTAGCATGCTAAGGAATGAATTGATGCCACGTTCATGTTGAAGAGGATTGATGTGTAGTGAAGAAGATTATACCCACGATGAAGAAGGAACCTGTGTGTTGGTTGTCCACTAAAAAGATCAGAATCACGTTGAAGGAGGCAGATGTTCATATGCTGGCCTATAAACAGTTAATGCCTTTAAGATCGACTAAATTTAGAGAGCAGTCGACCACTAAAGGGTCGACTTGCTCATCCCTTGTATATTCTATATATACCAACCTCTTTTGAGATCTAGGGGAGTTGACGGTTCCAGTTTTATGCATGTAATTTGTCACTAAGCACAATGTAATTTTGTCCCATATTCTGAATAAAAATTTGTACATTCTCCTGTTCATGGTTGCGTTTGCGTAGGTGTTAGACACGCATCCATTGATTTCTAAGAGGGACCCTCAACAACTCGTGGCTTCCATGTACATACGTGTTTTTGTTATTTTCTCTTTCACAGATAATTAGTTTTGTTTTAATTTGTTTATGTGATTATGTTACTATACTTGTCCATTTATTTACTTTCTGTGACATATGTTTGTTATAGTTAATGTAATTATGTTGTTAATGTAGTATTTTCCTATAGAATTAGAGTTACCAGTCACGTGTAGTTTGTTTTCAATTTTCCTTTCAGTCTTGTCTTTCAGTTAAATTCTTAATGTTATATTTATAAATAGCTAAAATTTACTTAGTCTTAGGTCTCATTTGTAGTTAGAATTAGTTTCATTAACTTTTGTTTCATACCCATATATTAGTAATTCTTTTGATTATTTTAATTATTAATTAGGTTTAAATTTTGTCCTTTATGCATCTTGTTTTCATATGCACAAAATCAATTGATAATTAAATCCTTTAGGTTTGTTTTTATTATTCTCTGTATAAAGCCTCTCATTCGGACTGTGTGTTTGGACTATTATTCAGACCTCCCTTCCAGACTGTCGTCCAACCTTCTTTGTTTATTTTTTAACCTGTTTTTAGTTTTATTTCTTTGGATTTTTGAATTTTGTTATGTTTTGGTAATTTGATAATAGTTACATCAGCCTCTAGGACCTTAGGTTAGATTATTTTAAAGTACTTATTAAAAGCCCTTTTTGTATTTCTTTTCAATCAAAGCATGTTTTTGAAATATGATTTGATTTGCTTCTTTTGTCTTTTATTTCCTCATTTATCATCGCTGTAATATCTGATAAGTGTATCTCTTGTTTAGTTTAATTCACCATTGTTTATATTGAATTTAGGGTTAGACATGTTAATTTCTAGAAAATACACCAATACTTTGTAGATTGATACTAGCATAGGATTTATTCCTTTAATTGTATGTTTACTAAAAAATGCTTATAGGCTAAAGAGTTAGAGAAGTCTTCTTAATTAATATTTCTTTATTAAGTTTTCTACTTGCTTCTTTATTCATTTTTCTACTTATTCATAAATTAGACCTTTCTCAGTTTCTGAAGTTGTTTATGAAATTTTTCCTATTCTTAGATTAATAAGAAGAAGAGTTAATTAATGAGTAGTATGATATTATCCTAGTATGATGTTTTTCTTTAATCACATTAATAATTAAATTATTAGGAGTTTGACTCGATTTTTCATTTTGAAAGATTTTTCAATCGTTTGTTTATTAAAGTATTTCTACAATTCCCTACGAACCCCTCTACCTTCACATATATTTTGTAGCAACTCTAAGCCTACCAACCTCATTCGATAATTAAATATTAGGTTTATTTAAGATAGTAGAACACACCCAATAGCAATGACGGGGTGTAAAGGAGCAGGGTGGGTGCACTTTTTCAGATAAAAGTGTTGACAGGGTGGGAATTTCTTAACCGCCTCATGAAAATCTTTGAAGATCAAGGGCTAGAAATACCCGACACGAAGGATTTTCTGGGTTGTAGCCATCCTAGAAAGATGACCACCACATGCTCCCGAGTGGAAATCATTCAAAATAGTTTCAGCCTCCTCATGTGTAAGGTATCGTCAAAGGATGGAATCTATACCATGGAAGTACAATGTATCATTTAGAATGATATAGTACTTTGCGTGGTGATGGATACGATGACGATCGTCATAGGATATGTTAGGCTAAAATATCTATGTCTGGAGATAGATGATCAAATATCCATACCATGGGTCAGTTGTGCTTATCAAGAACAAGAATTCATCTGGAAATGAATCATTAGGCTCAACTTCTGTCAAAGCACATGGAAGGTCACACATTAGCTCTATGAAAACCAAGGATTTCTTTGAAGTGGCCTTGGTGAACTCAAGATAAAATTCATGTAGGATAACAATCCAATAGGAATATTTTCCCTCTAGTACCTAATGGGTCAGAATGTAGTACATAGGGTTTTGATCTGCGAGTATAGTTGTGGCACGAAGCAGGATGTAATGACGAAATTTTTGAACATCAATGACTGTGGTGAAAGCTAACTTCTCCACACACGAGTAATGGGTTTTGGATTCAATAAGACTCTTACTCATTTAATATATCACATGTTCTTGGCCATTGGGATTGTCCTACACTAGAACCATTCTGATGGTAGTAGCAGAGGCAGAAACATACACGAGAAAGTCCTTTGAATAATATGGGGTGTGTATCATGGGTGAATGAGTTAGATTGTGCTTGATATTATCAAAGGCTCATTGGGCTTGGTCATCCCAGAAGAATGGATTATCCTTCTTCAGGAGATGCATATAACTATGATTTTTCTCGGTGAAGTTTCACACAAAATGACAAAGAATTTTTTCCTTTGCTTTCAAACTTTGGAGTTCAACAAGGTTTGTCGTGGAAGGTAAGGCCAAGGTAGCAGCAATTTTCAAAGGATCAATCCAAACGCCATCTTTGGAAACCATGAAGCCATGAAGGCATCCAGTCTCTACACAAAAGACATAGTTGTATGGATTCATTGATATGTTATAATGACGACTCCTAAGGAAAATGTCTCTATGGTGCCCTAGATGGTCCGCTCATTGCTATGAATGAGTGGGAGGTCGTCAAGGTACAGTTTCACTATGTGCTTGATGTCATGAAAGACATAGGAAATGGTTCATTCAAATGTAGCTCCAGCATTATTTAGGCCAAAAGGTAACTTTTGATATGCGAAGGTTCCCCGTGGGAAAATGAATGTCATTTTATGTTGATCGATGAGTAGAATCTCTATCTGATTGTATCCAGAAAAACCATCCATAGTATGACAATTGACGAATAAATTCTAGGACTTCCCCCATAAGTCCAAGCAAAAATATCACAGAATTCTTTGAAAATTGGTTTAAAACTTTCAGTTTATTCCATCGAGCATTTTTGGCCTACGTGAACATGGTCAATGGTTCTAGGCTTGACTGATATGTCAATCAGTTTCGTCTTAGTGATGTTGCAAAGGTTTTCTTTGGATTCTGTGTTTTGCAACAACATAGGTGTTTGCGGATGGGTGACAATATTAGTACTGATAAGTGATTCAATGTCAAATCCTACCGAACTGGAATTGGGAACAAAATAATATCAATTATGGTGACCTTCCCATACGGGTTCATTCACACTCATGATCTCCATCATGGACTCATCCAAAGGAAAAGTCTATGTGATATAGTCTAGAGTGGGAAGAGAGGGTTTGAGCCAGTAAGGAAAGTGGTAGGGATCTGAAGATACCAAATGAATATCAACTGGATAGACATCGGAGGTATATTGGACAACATCATATAACGCTTCATAGGGGCCAAGGGAGGATGACTCAACAACTTCTTTTCCCTGAGTACTATAACTAGTCATGGAAATCATATTCATGGTTTCTACTTCTGTACTAGGAGGGGTGAAAGGGAACACTCCCATAAGGGTTGAATCCTTTAGCATACCTACCCTAATCAATTGATAAGGAGGAGGGGACTAACCTAGGATAGGGATGTTATTCGCAGTGTGAGTAGTGACATCCAGTGAACAAAATTCAAGTTGATCGATAGTTACAATTTTTCCCAAATGAGGAAACTTGTTTGAAAGACTGTTGAAGAGAAAACAGTCATGGAATAAAACCTGTTTATCCCCAATAGAATTAGGGATAATTTTAGGGGCGAATTTTAGCCCAGTGGGCTATTTTTCCATGTTTCTCTCCCAAAAAGGATTAGCCATTTTGCATTTTTTTGAATCCCAGTTTCACTTAATTTTGATGGGGTAAAAAATTTTCACCCTAAAAATCGCCAAATTATTATATAAACGATATAAAATCCTTGGAAATTAAAATATTTTTTGAAAAGTATCGCCAATCATTTTATAGTTGGCATTTTAAGAATTGGTAATATTCTCCAACATTTATACACTTTTAAATAAGAATGGGTCCTTAAAATAATCCCTGAATAGAATATTGTAATCTAACAAGGCATAAACTACTTCCACCTGAAAGGAAATAGTTTTTCCCCCAAGCTCGACCGAAAGGGCTGGTAATAGACCATGAAGCTAGAAACCTTATCCATAAAAATATTTTAACATCATAGGATACTTTAAAAGCTCAGGAGAACCATTGGCTCTCCAACAGTCTATAGACAAGACTAAGGTTGAAGCTCCCTCATCCCGAACGGTCCGATGGACCTTTCTCCCAACTACTCTAGAGGAAATTTGAAATGTGATTTGGAGAGGTAATATGGATTTATAGTTATCTATGTTGAAATGAATCAATCTGGTGTTATCTGCGTCTAATGCCCCCTAAACTGTTAGCATCTTTTTACACTAGGTTGGATAACTTTGGAGTACCTCAAGGGAAGACATCGCGTCAGGTTCCTAAGCTAAATCTTCAACAACATTATCAAATTGTGTAGCTCAGGATTTGGGATTGAAAACAAACTTCCTGAGGGTAGCTTTAGGTGGTCATAAAATTAAATCAAGATTAGGTATTCCGATCATGAGAGGGCCATTAGACGAATATGGAGGAGAACTAGTAGAAGGAACTTTGAACGAAGAAGGATTTTTGTCCTTCTTCTCTACTAGCTTGTGATAAAAATGACTACGATTATTCAAATTGATGGTATCTAAAGAAATCATTCTGATTTATTCCATGGAACTAGAGGTCCCTTGATTAGACATATGGTCTATCATCTTTTGTTGAGACAGGAAGGGATCGTTAAGCACCGAGGGTGTGGGATTACTTTTTAGAAATTCACTAATCTCTTCATGACAAGGGAACTCTTTCATGAAGTGATCACCTCCACATAACAAGAAAGGGTACTTAGCCTTTCTCTTTCCTTTATCATTCTCTGTGGTCGTAGTCTTGGTATTATCCTGTTGGTTTCCAGGTTTTTTATTTTAACCTTTTCTTTTTTTCTTATATCATGGCATCTGTGTACTTTGAATAGAATTTACCTCGGTAGAAACCATAGGATTTTAAGGAGGAGTAGTAGAAGCATTAGGTTGCTTCATAGTTTTGGTTGTTGATGAGGGATGGATTGAACCAACAACCCCATTAACAAGAGTCTCTGTAGGTGGTTTAGCAGGTCCATGCTAGGAAAAGGATCTTGAGGGATTAGGTCATAGAAAGTTCCAGATTAGGAATATACCAAATCCATATACTAAGCGAAACTGAGAGCCCGCTCTTCGATAACAACACCACTCATTGCCACATCTCGGGAAATGGGAGGAAACAGGGATTCCATGAACCAATCAGCTAATAGTTGGTCCGAGATGGGAGCTTTAATTAGCCATCTCTATTGTCTCCACTCATGGATATGGTCTGATATGTGTGTGGAGGTATTTTGACGGAGTGAGGTCAAAAGGTATGTACCCATTTCATAGCGAATGGGTAGCTGAAAGTGTGTGAGAAAAATGGTTTCCAATGAGCTAAAATCCATAAATGAATGTTGTGGAATTTCAATATACCACTTTGCATCCGTACCAGTTAAAGTTCACTGGAAGAGTCTCAAAAAATATATTCATCCATCAAGGAGTTCAAAGAACACCATAGATGAAAATTCATGACATGATTTTTGGGATCATCTACTTTCTTCCCATAAAACTTTGGAATGTATAATGGAAACTTAACTGGAATAGCAGGCCATGAAGGGTTGTGTTGAATGGGATCATTTATCAACTTGGACAAATTAGGAAAGTCCAATTTTCTAGGAATGGAAGTTGTTGATTAGGTTTGACATATTGGTAGTATTGATAAGTGTTGGGCAATAGGGTAGAACTAGGTTTAATCCTTTTATGTCGCACCAACAAAAGACCAACATTGTTGGCCCTTTTGGCAACAACCTGCGCGCAGGTTACAGTCTCACCTGAAACAGCTATGGGGTGCCGTAGAATCAGGTTTCTGCAAGCAGAGAGGGATATTACTATACCTTAGCCTTTATTAAACTTATTAATCACTAATTACGCAGCTTTATCATTCACTCATATACAACTTCGCAGATAGATAAACAACTGTGACTTGCTTAACCCACTACAGGGAATTCACAGGGAAGCTTGTTATTAGTAGTGATCTAATTTATCAAATGTATACAGTTATTAATGCATAAAAGACAACAGAAAAAGAAACAACACAAGAAACCACAACACCAGATATAACGTGGTTCACTCCTAGTGTAGGGGTTACATCCACAAACTGTGTTTTATTCAACTTGCTACAAAACCACAGTTTGATCTGCGCACTCAGCTGCAGATCCCTTCAGTCCTTAAAATCCGCGCACACAGCAGTAGGCCTCTGTGCACACAGCTGCAGAGGTCGTCCATGCACACAGCTGGGACTTAACCTTTCCTTACACAATCAGCCTTAGCTTCACCTTTCTTTCTTTACATAAAAAATACTAACCTTTCTTATTTACAACAATGCCTATTTATACACCGTGCTATTGCAAAAGCATGGCTTCAAACCATGGGAACCCAAAACCCTAAACCCTGGTCTTAAACCGTGGGTTTATTACAATAGAGAATTATGACTGAACCCTCGACACCCCTAAGACTATTTTGAGTCAACCTCCGCTTACAACTCCTTTGGCCCACGACGATCCTTAAGGACCGTTGGGGTGCGCGCCCCAACAGGCCCCTAAGACTCACCAGTGTCCCGTCCCGGGGCACTCATCAATTCGGTTGGTGGTAAAAAAATTTTGGTGAAGACAATGTGCGTTGATTGCTGGAGTCCGTCCTGTTGTTGCCAACTTCCTGCTTCGTTCCTTCTTGCTATTTATGCTGGGCAAGGCCGTGTGGAACCATCTGCAACCCCATCCTTTGCTCGGGTTGGCGACGCTTACCCAACCACAACTTGGGGTCTCCTGGAATTGTGTGTCACGTTGCATAAGACACACAGCTGCCACGGTTCTGCAATATCGAAAGATTTCATTGCGAGGTTCCCCAGTGTCAGTCGGCGAGGTCTTATGGCCTTCGTTGTTCCACGTTAGAGCAAATTTGTGCCTTCCTTCACCTGATTTAGAGAAAACTTCTGCCTGCCTTTGTAACTGGGTCGGATACAACTGTACTAGCGGATTACTCAGAAGGTTCTGCAGACCTCTCTCTCTGAGATCTCGTACTAGCTCCTAGACTTCACAATTGTTTGACATGGCCGCAGTCGAGCAAACTCCCAAAAGTGCTTTATGGAAGACTTCACGGGCCAATGGAGGTTACTTATAGAATTTCGTTACAGAATCTGTCATCATAGTGTGTGAATGACATCAAATTTGCTTGAATGCTAGAAATCTCGTCACCCCCAACCTCAGATTTTCCCAAAATCTCATGATGATGGGTATTGAGAGTAGCTCACGTGCCGCCGCCGCTAAATTCATTTTGTCCTATCCATCTCATTCTATGCTGCGACACAGTTCCAACCTATGACATATCGACCACTTTCCCCTTCGACACAGTATGACCCTGCGACCCCTGACCAACCTTCGACTTTCCATACTTCATCCTTCAGACTGTGACATTCTCTAGTGTTACGAGCAGCTGCTCTTATGGTCTAGTACCCAATTTCAGCTGTTCTGGGTAGGTAGAATTTTCTTTCTTGGTGCTACCTCTGAATCTGAGTACCTGGCATGTCCCTGTACTTTTTTAGATGACTCCCATTTATCATAGAAGGGAAAAGTTCTCCATTTAACTTAGCGAGCTGGACTGCGCCCCCATTAGTAACTTTCTGTACTATATATGGTCCCTTCCAATGTGTCTTGAACTATCCTGGGAACTTCATGAATTTGTTGTCATAGAGGAGCACAAGATCACCCTACTGGAATTGTTTCTTCTTGATGTGTCTGTCATGCCACGCTTTTTCGCGAGCTTTCTGCACCTGTTGCTGGAAACCTGCAATAAATCTATCTTCTTCGAGTTCTAATATCTGTTTCAGTCTCTCTGTCATTATGGCTGGGTCATCCATATCGGTGAAAGTAGATATTCTGAGGCTGGGAACAATGTATTCCATGGGCATGATGGCTTCTTGCCCATAAACCAGTCGAAAAGGTGTATGGCCTATCAACTTTTTGCAAGTAGTTCTGTAAGCCCATAGCACTGCTAGAATTCGAAGGTCCTAATCATTTCTGTTAGCATTACAAATATTTTTAAAAAAATGCTCAAGGATCTTATTAAAATCTTTGACAGTCCCATTGGCTTATGGATGATAGGCTGTACTTTTCTGATGATACACTTGAAATTCTTCAGTTAGTACTTCAATAGTTTTATTTAAGAAATTTGATCCTTGATCACTCATAAGGATGCGAGAACACCCAAACCTGGACAAGATGTGATCGAAGATGAATTGCACAGCTATGGAAGCACTATAGTTCTTGACTGGTTGGGCTTCAACCCATTGGGTAAGGTAGTCAATTGCTGTAATAATATATCTCGCATCGGACTTCTTCGCAGGGGGGTTGATAGGTCCGACAAAGTCAATAGCCCATTTGTCAAAAGCTTGTAAGGTTACCTACGGAACTAGGGGCATTTCATCCCTCCTGGAGGGTTTTCCTGTCCTATGACAGATGTCACAGCTATGGCAATATTCTCTTGCATCCTTGTGAACTGTGGGCCACCATAAGCCAGCTGTCAGAATCTTCTATGTGGTAGCTTTCCCTGCATAATGGCCTCCTTCTGTGCCAGAATGGGCCTCGACCAGAATCAGTGGCCGTTCATGCTCTAAGACACACCTGTGCAGTATTTCATTTGGTCCCATCTTGTACAGCTGGCCTGCTATTAAGGTGAAGTCCGCTGCTCGCACTACCAGCTGCTTCTTCTGTTGTGTTGTCATTTCAGGAAGTGGAAACCCTGTAGACAAATACTGAGCAATATCCTCGAAGTATTCATCGACTATCTGGATGGAAAACAACTACGTGTCAGGGAGGCCCTCATCCAAACTGGTGGGTTCTTCGCCCGACTCGAGCCTCGACAAGTGGTCAGGTCCTAGGTTCAGTCTCCCTGGCTTAACTATGATTTCGAATTCATATTCTTGGAATAGAATCAACCATCTGCATATTCTTCCTCCTAGCACAGGCTTGTTAACCAAATATTTCAAAGCAGAATGATCAGTAAACATCTTAAAGTGAGAGCCTAATAGATAATGCCGAAACTTCTGTAGTGCATACACCATAGCGAGGCCTTCCCGCTCTGTTGTAGTATAATGTTTCTCTGCGGTGGATAATTTTCTACTGGCAAAAGAAATAGGGTGGTCGATCTGACCTACGCCTGGTTGAGCCAATACCACCCCCAGAGCAATGGAGGATGCGTCGATGTGCACATGAAACTCTTTGTTCCAGTCAGGAAATACTAGAATAGGGGCAGTGACCATCTTTTGCTTCAAAATATCTAGGCTTGCTTGGCACTCCGG
>LPNX010196908.1:205187-238031 GCA_001517045.1 Pseudotsuga menziesii
ATCAGAGCAGTAATCTAAGCATATCCTTGGATGAATTTCTTGTAGTAACCAGTGTGACCGAGTGTCGTACGAAGCTGTTTAACGGACCTTGGGGGTGGCAGGTTTACAATGATAGCTATCTTCGCAGGATCCATCATCAATCCCTGCTTACAGACAACGTGACCAAGCAGAATTCCAAAAGGGGCACAAAAGATACACTTTTTTAGATTCAAGGCAATCTGGTACTGTCTACACTTGTTCAACATAAGTCTCAAACTAGTGAGATGGTCTTTTACTAGCCCAAAAATAGTCCATTCATCAAAATAAACTTCTAAGAATTTATGTATATATTTCTTAAATGCAGAGATGACGACTCTAGAAAATATAGCAGGTGCATTCTTTAGCCCAAAGGGCATGACAGTATACTGAAAGGATCCCATTTCGGTAGAAAATGTTGTCTTATGTCGATCTTCTGGAGCAATTTGGATCTGATGGTAGCCAGAAAACCCATCAGTAAAAGAGTAGACTTCTTGACCTCCAACATTGTTGAGTACTTCATCTGTAAAGGGGGTAGGAAAGGGATCATGCAAACAGGCATCATTTAATTTCCTTAGGTCGACGTAGATTCGGATTTCTCCCTTAGTATTCTTCTCCTGTACCACCATAGGACTGATCCACTCAGATTCCTCAACCGACTCGATTATTCCTGTAGCAAGCATCTTCTCCAGCTCCACCTTAACCTTTTCTTTATACTTCAGATTCAATCTATAAGGACGTTGCTTCACAGGCTTCACATCAGGTTTCAAAGGGATCTTCATGACGCCGATATCACCCAGGATACCCTTCATTTCGGAGAACTTCGTCGGAAAGAGGTCCTGATACTCGTGGAGGAGTTGGGTTACCTTGTTGACCATCTCATCATCCCAATAGTCGCCAATGGTATCCAACTTAGGCTATTCTTCAGATCCAATGTTGATTGTGCAAGTCTTTAGGGGCTCAGTCACTTTCGGGGCTTCGACTGCTGGTCCAGACACATCACAACATCCTTCTGACTCAGGGATAGCGATATTGCGCGGGTCCTCATCCTCCTCAATGGCGAAGTTGTAACATTCTACGGTGCGGGCTTCCTGCGTTGTCCAATCAGGTCGACGTTCTACGAGTTCTCGATCATCAAAGACCTTGGTATGGAGTATCCTGATCGCTGCATCTAGAGCTGGGTAGACATCATTAGTAGAAAAAGTATGTATAAAACTATGGGCAAGACAGTCCCAACTTACAGTATCTAGGCGGAGCTCAGTGTCCTCGTACCAGTTCTTAGCTATTGGGTCCAATGTATGGATGAATCTATGTGCCCATTCATCCTGAGGTACATACTTCCACGCCTCATAGCATTTTTCCAAATGTTCTTGGGGACTAGATTTTCCATCAAACTTGCTTCGCACCTTCTCAGGCTGGTCCTTAAATATCAGGCGAAGGAGCCTCTGACAGTCTTCCCAACGAGGAATCTGCGGCTTATGGCTATTCCACCATCTGGCTGCTGTGATTCTAAGTGCTGACTCTAGAGAGATCATTTCCTGTGACTCAGGTATCTGGCCTGAGAATTTTACGATAAACAGGTCAGGGTCTGTCGAGCCATCAAAAGTAGGTACAACGCTTGGTTGTGAACTGATCCATCTGAGGGATTTAGTAGGGCTGGTACTTCGGTGCCCATGGAGCTCATATAATTGGTTCTGCCAGCTTTCTAAGTCCTCCTCAGAATCAGTCATACATGAGCTGCCAGACTCCCAACCCACAGCAGGAGGGTCCTCAGAAGCTTCTTCCCACATGGTAATATTGTACATGGTCTCCGAAGCATTCTGAACCTCATCCCGTAGTGGTTCTGTATACCGTTCCCCTTGTGAGGGATCCAAGGGTAGGATGACCCTCAAGTCTCTCCCTTCGAAGATCATCTGTCTCTTCTTTAGGTTAATAACTGCAGCATTTTCCATGGCCCATTCAATTCCTAACAAAGCCGGGTAGGGATTGTTGTCATCAATGATCTCAATTACTTCGAAGTACACGATAGTACTGACCCCGAAAACATCTATTTGGACACTCAAGAATCTTCCTAGAGGCACGATCCTTTGCTGGTTAGCTAATCGCAGCTGGATAGGGGACCAGGCGAGGGTGGGTTTTCCCATTTGTTCCCAGGTTTGTTTAGTTAACACATTTACGTCGGACCCTAAGTCCAAGATAACATCGGTCATATCATATGCTCCTATCTGAGCATTCAATCTCATTTCCCAGCCGATTCTGCTGACTCTATGAAAAGTTTTGTCCTGACCAAAACTTTGCTGAGGTCCGCAGGAAGAAATGACTTTCTGTAACTCAGTCAGAGCATCCTAATCTCTTAAAAGTTTGAGGCAACTTTGTAAAAATGAGGATAGGGTACTTACGTTATCCAGCGGGGCTTCCTGGGGCCGCGAAGGTAGTTGCTGTGCTTGCACAAGTGCAACGGATGAACTAGGACCAGCAAAATCTTTCTTGACTTCCATAAATGTCTCTCTTTCTCTTGTGATATCAAATGCGGGGATTTTTGCAGGAGCCTTACAAACCCAAGCGTCGGCAGGCAGTTTTTCTGTATTCTAGGGTTGTGTCGTAGCTCCACTTTGTGTGACAACATTGACGGTTGCAGTAGTTCTGGGCTCAACTAAAATCATCTGGATGTTCTACGTAGGGGTACTTTGTCATGCCTGAATCTTGGCTATGAGCTGTGGGCACTGCTCAATCACATGATCTACCGCGCGGCAGTACCGACATGTTGTAGTGGGGTTTCAACAGTCACGATCCAAATGCCCAGCTTGGTTACAATTGTAACATACCAACTGGCCTCGGCCTCTTCCGGCCATACCACCACGGCCTCCAAAAGAACCTCGACCGGAGGCACCCCCCTGGTACCCGTAGCTATCATTACTTGGGCCGTCGTTGTGCACCCGGTAAGCGTCATAGGTGTGGAACTCCTCCTCCTTATGACCTACAGACTTGCAGAAATTACAGTAGGGGTTCTAAGGTCCTTGTCCATACCTTTGCAGCAAGTAACAGTTCTCGGGCCAGTGCTGACCTGTCGTTCTGCAGAGCTCACAATATAGGACTTGTGGTGGAAATGGGTTCGGCGTACCTGTATGCAGGTACTTGCTTACGAGAGGGCACCGTTCCTTGTCGTGACCTTCGGTCCGACATTGCGTACACCAAAACTATTCGCGATTGGGTTTCCCCTTCTTCATCTCACAAAGTTCCAGGGCCATTGCTGCTAGCTATGCTTGGATTTGAGCAATACCAGGATCATCTCCGACGGGAGCAGTCTCTAGCTTCATTGCGATTTCCAGAGCCTCTTGTTGGTCAGCAACCTTCTGTTGCATGAGGGGGGTTCTGATATGTGGTAATAATGTTGCAATAAACCATTCCTTTTGCTATGTAAGACTAATGGTAAAGATGACTTGGTCCAGTAGAACTTTGAATCTCTGGTCAAAGTCCCACACTGATTTGCCGCGCCGCTGTTGAATCTCTTTGAGTTCAGTGATGCTCTGCGATTCTGATTTAGGCTTCTTAAATTATTTGGTTATGGCTGCCTTAATCTCATCTAACGTAGGGCTCTGAGTACTGGAGAATTTCATGAACCAGGTCAAAGCATGTTCCCAGAAAGAAGTAATGAGCTGCGCGGCTCTCACATCTGGGTCTGTAATTTTCTTCGCATTCCATACTGCTTCACATAAAAACCAGAACTGTTCTAGGTCCTCTGATCCCGTTCTCTTGAACATGGGGAGCTTAATGTCATCAAATAGGTGAGCCATGGGGGTTCTAGGAGGGTTGGGAGAGGGACAGGATGTCGATTGGGGGGGGGTTTACGGGGGAAGATTGACCTGTGGCCGGAATACTCTAACTTGGTTGACTGTCAGACTGCGATGGAATTTCAGGGGTAACAGAGCGTCGCTGCGGTGTGACCGGAGGGTTTCCAATCAAAGGGTTTTCTTCAGAGTTTGACTCTTCAGGATTTACAGGGGAAGACGTGGTAGCCTGACCTAAGGAAAAGGAGTCAAAATCTCTTTTGTACCTTTTTCCACTTCGTAGAAAACCACTTTGCTCGTCGAAGGTATTATCACTTGCAAACATATGTTAGTACTACTAAGCTAGCAATCTGATTCAAACAACAATATACCCTTTTCAGCCAATAGTATTTTAATCCTCAAGCTTAATGAATTCAAAAGATTACCACGGGGGCCTTTGAAGAAATGTCGTTCAGCTGCGCTGAAGGAGGTACTTGTGTCAATGGAAAACTCTGTCACGAAGGCTTCCAATGTTCGCGTCGTCCAGAAATCAACAGCGCGGAATACCTCATTGTTCACGTGTTGCACAAGATTGACCCTGGTGGGGGTCCACGTGGGAACCCATCGATCTTGGAAGTTCGTCCTTCTCTCTGTTAACCTAGACAACCACTGGTGCAACTCTATGTGGATACTACCAAAGAAAATTTCATAAGCATCACAAAAAACATACCTCTGTAAAAAGTCACGTGCGCTACAATGCGGATTTGTGTTCTCTTGTTGCGTGAATTTTCGATAAGTCTCAACAAACCAATCACCGATTTCCGTCACAGAGGGCCTCCAGAACATAGCCCTCGAGGTACGACGTAAACCCATCTTGAGCAGACACTGAGTTCAACCAGCAACAGAACCAATTTGTTGGGCAATAGGGCAGAACCTGGTTTAATCCTTTTATGTCACACCAACAAAAGACCCATAGTGTTGGCCCTTTCGGCAACAACCTGCGCGCAGGTTGTAGTCTCACCCGAAACAGCTATAAGGGGCCGCAGAATCAGGTTTCTGCAAGCAGAGAGGGATATTACTGTACCTTAGCCTTTATTAAACTTATTAATCACTAATTACGCATCTTTATCATTCACTCATATACAACTTCGCAGATAGATAAACAACCATGACTTGCTTAACCCACTACAGGGAATTCACAGTGAAGCTTGTTATTAGCAGTGATCTAATTTATCAAATGTATACAATTATTAATGCATAAAAGACAACAGAAAGAGAAACAACACAAGAAACCACAACACCAGATATAACGTGGTTCACCCCCAGTGTAGGGGTTACGTCCACAAACTGTGTTTTATTCAACTTGCTACAAAACCACAGTTTGATCTGCGCACTCAGCTACAGATCCCTTCAGTCCTTAAAAGCCGCGCACACAGCAGCAGGCCTCTGCGCACACAGCTGCAGATCTTTCCTTAATCTTCTTACAAAACCCTCTGCGCACACAGCTGCAGAGGTTGTCCACGCACACAGCTGGGAGTTAACCTTTCCTTACACAATCAGCCTTAGCTTCGCCTTTCTTTATTTACATAAAAAATACTAACCTTTCTTATTTACAACAATGCCTATTTATACATCATGCTATTGCAAAACCATGGCTTCAAACCATGGGCACCCAAAACCCTAAACCCTGGTCTTAAACCGCAGGTTTATTACAATAGAGACTTTTGACTCAACCCTTGACACTCCTAAGACTATTTTGAGTCAACCTCCGCTTACAACTCCTTTGGCCCGTGACGATCCTTAAGGACCGTTGGGGTGCGCGCCCCAACAATAAGGCATATGTGTACCAGTAGAACCATAAGATGACTGATATATTGGTTGTTGAGTTGGTTGATGGGAATATGACCCTCCTAAAGAGCCTCATGAAGGGGGTAGGCCTCCAGGTGGTGGGCCTCTGGGTGGTGATCCACCAGAAGGAAGTCCTCCAGAAGGTGGACCCCCACAAGGTGGCCCTTCTGCACCTCCAACAGTAAGAATAGAAATTCCTCTCATTATCGGCATGTAGGACCAATTAGGTTTCTCCCACAGTGTAAATGTGTTTCTAGGATAAGGAATTCTAGGATACATGGTTCCTATAGATGTAGGTTGATAATTTGTATTTTCTATAGGCAATTGATTCAATGGGTAACCATAACCCTAAGAATACTGGTTGAATATAGGTTGTGCCCCTAAGGGTTGGCCTGAACGTGATGGAGGGATTACCATATTGGTATGGGTAGGAGGAACAACCACTGTGGGTTGTCCTATAGTAGAAGTATTCCTAGTACTAGTAGAAACTCCACTAACAGACAACGTACTTTACGTCAAGGGTTTCCCCCTGGTGTTGGAATGTACTTCCACCACTTGATCTGAGGATTGCCCCCCATCTATAGAGGTTAAGGGAGGACTAGAAATAGACCTAGGATTTAAAACTGTAGGGTTGGAGGTTTGAACTGGATTGCAAGGAGACATACCACGAGGTGGGACATCATCGACAGGATCCAAAGTCTCGGCAAGTGGACTATATCTAGAAGGCCATGGATCCAACAAACGGGGTAAAAGAGCTGACACAGGTTCTTTGTGAGGTACAGAGGTAGTTATAACTCTTTCCATCCTCTCTTAAAATTTATGAGCGTGATCAAGAGATGCTTGAATTATCCTATATGCATCTTCATTTATAGGAGAGTTCTAAAAAGAGGGTCTAATAACCCCAAATTTGGCAATGTCTTGGCCCATAGAAGTTCTCTAAAAGGGAGCATCAGGGCCATACTCAGTTTCATCAGGACCATCAATTCAACCATCCATCGAAGAATGAAAGGAAGCTTCAGCTATAGGAGACTGTTGGACAAAGGGATTAATATAAGAAGTGAAATGATCTCCACTTTTTGCAACTAAGCTACCTCCCACATGGGAGTCAGTTACAGCTCCTTGATCGGTGGATTCCATTGGTACTTCCCTTGTTGCAGGTGGAAAGTTGGGTGGTAAGCTCTGGTTTCTTCTGGATCATCTCAAATAATACTTAACCAGTTTGTAAAAAGTCACTATCCTAACCTAGGGTTTCAAAACTAGGGAAATCACATAAAACTTCTCCTACAAAAACTACAGGCCACAAGCAAACTTAAGTGACAAGAGGGGATAAATAAGTCGGTTCCTCACCAGGAATGTCAATTTTTTGCAACTCGCGATATACCGCAGGGTCCAACAGTAAAATGCGGCGAGAAGGATCAACTGTCCCTCACATCAATCCTCGACTACCTGGCCAACAAATGCATAGTAATATCCCCGAGTGTTGTTCTGAGTGTATTGCACCAACAAGACAGCCGAAAGGGATTTTCTTAGATGGTCTTAGGAATCCTAGAAGGGCCTCCTAATATATGGAAGGTACATGGGATTTCAAATTTGTAGTAGTGTTTTCTAATGCACAACCATCCACAAGGATCCTTTCAATATACAATCAAGTACATGAAGTACCTTTTGATATATCTCAAGGGTACATGAAAGGTCGTTCGATATACCAATGATACGTGGAAGAACCGCATAGGTCCCGGGTTGCAGTGCAAGAAATAAATGGCAGCTCCCACATTTTATGACACTGGAACATGTCTCTAACCTATCACTCAAGTTACTAAATTTTTTTTCCCTATAGCTACCATTTATTTTAAGTTGAACGGTTAGGTGAATGCATGGAGTTATGACAGAAATGTAAAACCATGCAATTATGATGTGCAAATTATTTCACTTTACCTTTCAAAGCATGCCTACTTATGGGAAGGAGAGAGTATTTCCTTTTTTCCAATTTTGTTTCAAAACCAAAAACTTTCCCAAGCAGTCTAACTCAAAAAACATTCCGAGAATACAAAACAAGCAAGATGCTTCTAAACTAATCTGTTGAAAGCAAGCAAAATAGGGAGAGATCTCTTTTCTAAAAAGAAAGACAAAGAACACTCAAAGGCATGTCAAATATTTTTTCAATTTTTCTTCAATAATGGAGAGATCTAATATTAAAACTACTAATATTTTTATTTTGATTGAGACAAGAATGTAAAGAGAAAGAAGAAAAATGGAGATCTGAAAGCTTATGAGGCTAGTCAGAGACGCAATAATTTGTCTTCGAACAGAATTATAATCAAATATCAACAAAAAAATTTCTTTTTTGAACAAGAAAAAGTAAGTATTTCATAAGCAAGAAACCAACCAACAAGTCTTCCTTTTCAGTCTTATCAAACAGTAAGAACGATATCTAACTTAGCTAAAACTTTCAAGAACGCCTTTCAAAAGATAAAAAAACCAAGCATACAATCAATGAAGATGATGACCCTAACCTAGGTTTTGATTTGAACAAACAATAATTTACCACACTTAGGTTTTGAATTTCAACTATTCATATCTCTGCAAGCAAGCCCAAACATTCGAAACTGAAAACACAAAATCAAAACAAATTTTGCAATGATAAGTGCTTTAAAATCCTACCTAGCACCACATCCTGGTGGTCACTGATAGAGTGGTTCTGAGGTAGCACCACTTATTTATTGTTGAACACAGGAGGTGGAATCACTTCTTGATCACTAAACACAGGTGGTGGCACCGCTTACTTCCCACAGTCGATGCACGGTGTTACGGAGAGAAATTCCTATGGCTTGGGGTACCACAACAGACAGCTAGACTCCAAAAATCAATCTTTCCCAATATGCAATAGAAATAAAAACATCTAACACTAAAGGATCAAACCTCGTACCTTATTCCGGAAGGTTGAAGTAGATCCCCGTTGAGCTTTCCAATCTTCAGCTTGAATTGTTATAGCACGTCCTCAACAACAAGTAAACAATACAAGCATACTATATTTCATGGTGTTAGATCTATTCTAGCATATATAAATCAATAATGTATGAGCATTTGACATATTCCAATGGAAACAATATTCATTCAAATACACATTACTGGACAGGAAAAGATATTTCTATTAATATGAATCAGATATTACAAGTGACAACCTCTGACGGCACGTCTGCGAACCGGAGAAACTGAATCCCCCACTTGGGCCTCCACCACCTCAATCCTCCATCACTTCGATAGCAAGCTTACTAGAAAAAGGAAAGCTTGGGAAGAACACAATAGTGCTCCAAGGGAGAAAGGGATGCAGACTCAAGCATAAGTTCTGGCAACAATGGACTATAGTTTCGGTACTCTCAATTCTCTCCTATCTCTCCCCCTCTTTAATGTACCAAGGGGTTCCTTATATAGCTTCACAAGGGACAATGAAGGGTCAAATATGAGCGATCTCAAGGTATATGGAAGGCCAGGAGTCAAATGAGTCGGATCCATGTCAAGGAAAACTCCAAAAGAATTTGGACTATGCACACATCCCGATGTACGCAACTATAGGGGTCAAACCCGCGTATGTACACGGTTATCGGGGAAAAATCCACGTATATCATAGTTTATATAGTTTTGGGGATGATCAATGATACATCAAAGGATAAAATGTGGTCCATTGGGTCTAAAGAGTCTGCAGTGGGACAGGGGAAGGCCATACAATGTGTGATTCACCTAGTGGGGTGAAAATATCTATAACAGATGCCCCCTAATGTATGAGATCAGAGGGGTTATACGATGGCCGAAATACATTAAAGTCCATCCCAGAAGTGAAGTGATGAAGGTACCCAAATGGAATACCATCCACCCAATCAGCATAATACCATAATACAACTCTGCATATAACTGCAAGTACATAGAGCAGTCCCGGATACATAAGAGTACAATGGCCATGAATAGGCATGAAACATGATAACACATATGTGGTCATCGCCACGTACAATATACATAGATCAGAATATCCATGATGAAGATATACAAAGGACCATGATCTCCACATAGGATGAAGATATATAACAGATCAACATCTCCATAGTGGCTGGAAATGTCTGACATATACTGGAACAAGTCACGAGAGCCGAAATCTCATGAACACTGGCACGATCAAGGAGGTAGCATATAGTGGATACCACCAATCTGGAAGGTCTTCTACACAAACCGCTATGAGTACATGTCCTACTATGCGAATAGAGGTGTCGAGGTCAAACATAGTAGTCCATCGTCTGATTACCGGTCATTGATGTATACCGTTAACAGATGCGAGATCACCCACCAATAATGAAAATGGGAATCAAGGTACTAGAGTGCAAACTAACAAGTGTGAATAAATGTGTTGAGGTCGAATACTTGAGAGAGTCCATCGATCAGGGGACATTGATGTATTCCCAAAACTGTCGATGGCGAGAGAACCTACCACTGATGACTACAAGTGTCAAGGCACTCAAAATGACTCTAGATTCCAATCCCAGAATAAATGATCTGAAGTTGATGGGATGAAATCCGCTGGAAGGAGGGAATTAGGGCATCCCCCATCATCCAACACGAGGTACTCAGCAAAGCTATATAATGTGGAAGGACTCGATCATAAGGTGCACGAACCAGTAACTGTACTGGGAATGGCCGACATGCAAAGTCAAGATAACTGAGGAATGGCCGACTCAGGTTTCAACTTCCTTCGAACAAGAGCATAACGGCGTATGGTGACTGAATGAAGGTAGCATAGACTCGATATACAAACTGGGACATCTCTATGACGTAGGAGGCATCAATAGAGGCTCCATAGGGACAAGAAGCTTAACCAGTCGGTGGAGATAAAACTAAGATAACAAGTACAGCTCCTAAGTCAAACTATAACCCAACCAATGGATGTGATATACAGTTCTCTGTTTGAAGGCGACACGACTCAACAGCTGCCAAAGATAATATATTTTCTTGTCCGGCTTTTTGGTTTTTTGATTTTTTTGGTCTCTTTTAGTTATTTGAAAAGCTTGAAAAAAGAATAAACTAGCTTTATAGTTACAAACTAGGAGGAGACGAGTGTCATTTAGGGAAAACAAACTAGTTCCAAGCAGTGGAACATACCTATGCTCAATGCAAGGATACATGTGTAGGATATCGACACTTGGGGGAAAATTCCCTCCCGGTAAAAGGGAATCAAGCTGCGAAGGATATAAATAAAGGCTCTGCATGGCTAGACATGAGACAAGATCGGGCTATATAGCTGAAATGCAATGTCAGGGGAGCTGGCATAAAGCTCAATAAGACAGGCAAAGCTCATGATAATGCATCCACAACTTGATACAAGGGGAGTCTGGAGGGAAAAAGGCCAGCATAAGATCAAGAGGAGTATGAGGCTCTTGCTAAATGTCATGGAAATACTATACAACGGACTCCCACACCCTAAAGGGAGAAACATCGGCATGGGCACCAAAATACAAGTAAGGCGCTAACTAGGGTACCCATGTAAGGTGAGGCTCTACCACTCATATCATGCCACTTCTATAGCAGCAAGAAGGTTCCGTGACATAATAGAGTGGGTTCGTACCTAAGGATATAGTGACATGTTCATAAGGTCATGCAAAATGCAAACGGTGGTGAACCTAACCTATATGCCAGTGTAGACGTTATACCTGAGAAAGGGACGAACGGTCTCTGGCCACAAAAGAAGCATCCAACAGACAACTTCAGATCCAAGGAAGACCCAACCACACTCACAACCCACCCATCAACTTCCCACAACATTAGACTCACCAAAAGGGAGGATGTACGTGACTGTATAAAGAACAGCTGCATATGTATGTGCCTTTTGGCCAAAAACCCGCGTATACATGCGACTGTTGGCCAAAAACCCACGTATACAGAGAAGGCAGTGGTAAAAAGCAGGTCAAGGCCAAACCAATAAAGGGGAGTGTCAATGGACAAACATACTATAACATGCGACACAGAAACAGAGAGAAACAGAGAGCAAATAAAAAATAACAAGCCCATTGTGCCCCCAACCCCAAAGAAGAACAAGGAACATCCCCAGCAGAGTTGCCAATTCTGTTACGGAGAGAAATTCCTATGGCTTGGGGTACCACAACAGACAGCTTGACTCCAGAAATCAATCTTTCCCAATATGCAATAGAAATAAAAACATCTAACACTAAAGGATTGAACCTCGTACCTTATTCCGGACGGTTGAAGTAGATCCCCATTGAGCTTTCCAATATTCAGCTTGAATTGTTATAGCACGTCCTCAACAACAAGTAAACAATACAAGCATACTATATTTCATGGTGTTAGATCTATTCTAGCATATATAAATCAATAATGTATGAGCATTTGACATATTCCAATGGAAACAATATTCATTCAAATACACATTACTAGAGAGGAAAAGATATTTCTATTAATATGAATCAGAGATTACAAGTGACAACCTCTGACGGCACGTCTGCGAACCGGAGAAACTGAATCCCCCACTTGGGCCTCCACCACCTCAATCCTCCATCACTTCGATAGCAAGCTTACTAGCAAAAGGCAATCTTGGGAAGAACACAACAGTGCTCCAAGGGACAAAGGGATGCAGACTCAAGCATAAGTTCTGGCAACAATGGACTATAGTTTCAGTACTCTCAATTCTCTCCTATCTCTCCCCCTCTTTAATGTACCAAGGGGTTCCTTATATAGCTTCACAAGGGACAATGAAGGGTCGAATCCAAGCGATCTCAAGGTATATGGAAGGCCAGGAGTCGAATGAGTCAGATCCATGTCAAGGAAAACTCCAAAAGAATTTGGACTATGCACACATCCCGATGTACGCGACTATAGGGGTCAAACCCGTGTATGTACGCGGTTATCGGGGAAAAATCTGCGTATATCATAGTTTATATAGTTTTGGGGATGATCAATGATACATCAAAGGATAAAATGTGGTCCATTGGGTCTAAAGAGTCTGCAGTGGGACAGGGGAAGGCCATACAATGTGTGATTCACCTAGTGGGGTGAAAATATCTATAACATATGCCCCCTAATGTATGAGATCAGAGGGGTTATACGATGGCCGAAATACATTAAAGTCCATCCCAGAAGTGAAGTGATGAAGGTACCCAAATGGAAGACCATCCACCCAATCAGCATAATACCATAATACAACTCTGCATATAACTGCAAGTACATAGAGCAGTCCCGGATACATAAGAGTACAATGGCCATGAATAGGCATGAAACATGATAACACATATGTGGTCATCGCCACGTATAATATGCATAGATCAGAATATCCATGATGAAGATATACAAAGGACCATGATCTCCGCATAGGATGAAGATATATAACAGATCAAGATCTCCATAGTGGCTGGAAATGTCTGACATATACTGGAACAAGTCACGAGAGATGAAATCTCATGAACACTAGCAAGATCAAGGAGGTAGCATATAGTGGATGCCACCAATCTGGAAGGTCTTCTACACAAACCCCTATGAGTACATGTCCTACTATGCGAATAGAGGTGTCGAGGTCGAACATAGTAGTCCATCGTCTGATTACCGGTCATTGATGTATACCGTTAACAGATGCGAGATCACCCACCAATAATGAAAATGGGAATCAAGGTACTAGAGTGCAAACTAACAAGTGTGAATAAATATATTGAGGTTGAACACTTGAGAGATTCCATTGATCAGGGGACATTGATGTATTCCCAAAAATGTCGATGGTGAGAGAACCTGCCACTGATGACTACAAGTCTCAAGGCACTCAAAATGACTCTAGATTCCAATCCCAGAATAAATGATCTGAAGTCGATGGGATGAAATCCGCTAGAAGTAGGGAATTAGGGCATCCCCCATCATCCAACATGAGGTACTCAGCAAAACTGTATAATGTGGAAGGACTCGATCATAAGGTGCACGAACCAGTAACTGTACCAGGAATGACCGACATGCAAAGTCAAGATAATTGAGGAATGGCCGACTCAGGTTTCAACTTCCTTCGAACAAGAGCATAACGACGTATGGTGACTGAATGAAGGCAGCATAGAATCGATATACAAACTGGGACATCTCTATGACGTAGGAGGCATCAATAGAGGCTCCATAGGGACTGGAAGCTTAACCAGTCGGTGGAGATAAAACTCAGATAACGAGTACAGCTCCTAAGTCAAACTATAACCCAACCAATGGATGTGATATACAGTGCTCTGTTCGAAGGCGACACGACTCAACAGCTGCATAATATCTTTTCTTGTCCGGCTTTTTGGTTTTTTGATTTTTTTGGTCTTTTTCAGTTATTTGAAAATCTTGAAAAAACAATAAACTAGCTTTATAGTTACAAACTAGGAGGAGACGAGTGTCATTTAGGGAAAACAAACTAGTTCCAAGTAGTGGAACATACCTATGCTCAATGCAAGGATACATGTGTAGGATATCGACACTTGGGGGAAAATCACCTCCCGGTAAAAGGGAATCAAGCTGCGAAGGATATAAATAAAGGCTCTGCATGGATAGACGTGAGACAAGCTCGGGATATATAGCTGAAACCCAATGTCAGGGGAGCCAGCATAAAGCTCAATAAGACAGGCAAAGCTCATGACAATGCATCCACAACTTGATACAAGGGGAGTCCGAAGGGAAAAAGGCCAGCATAAGATCAAGAGGAGTATGAGGCTCTTGCTAAATGTCATGGCAATACTATACAACGGACTCCCACACCCTAAAGGGAGAAACATCGGCATGGGCACCAAAATACAAGTAAGGCACTAACTAGGGTACCCATGTAAGGTGAGGCTCTACCACTCATATCATGCCACTTCTATAGCAGCAAGAAGGTTCCGTGACATAATAGAGTGGGTTCGTACCTAAGGATATAGTTTCATGTTCATAAGGTCATGCAAAATGCAAACGGTGGTGAACCTAACCTATATGCCAGTGTAGACGTTATACCTGAGAAAGGAACGAACAGTCTCTCGCCACAAAAGAAGCATCCAACAGACAACTTCAGACCCAAGGAAGACCCAACCACACTCACAACCCACCCAGCAACTTCCCAAAACATCAGACTCACCAAAAGGGAGGATGTACGCGACTGTATAAAGAATAGCTACGTATGTACGCGCCTTTTGGCCAAAAACCCACGTATACACGCGACTGTTGGCCAAAAACCCACGTATACAGAGAAGGTAGTGGTAAAAAGCAGGTCAAGGCCAAACCAATAAAGGGGAGTGTCAATGGAAAAACATACTATAACATGCGACACATAAACAGAGAGAAACAGAGAGCAAATAAAAAATAACAAGCCCATTGTGCCCCCAACCCCAAAGAAGAACAAGGAACATCCCCAGCGGAGTCGCCAATTTTGTTACGGAGAGAAATTCCTATGGCTTGGGGTACCACAACAGACAGCTAGACTCCAGAAATCAATCTTTCCCAATATGCAATAGAAATAAAAACATCTAACACTAAAGGATCAAACCTTGTACCTTATTCCGAACGGTTGAAGTAGATCCCCGTTGAGATTTCCAATCTTCAGCTTGAGTTGTTATAGCACGTCCTCAACAACAAGTAAACAATACAAGCATACTATATTTCATGGTGTTAGATCTATTCTAGCATATATAAATCAATAATGTATGAACATTTGACATATTCCAATGGAAACAATATTCATTCAAATACACATTACTGGATAGGAAAAGATATTTCTATTAATATGAATCAAAGATTACAAGTGACAACCTCTGATGGCACGTCTGCGAACTGGAGAAACGAAATCCCCCACTTGGGCCTCCACCACCTCAATCTTCCATCACTTCGATAGCAAGCTTACTAGCAAAAGGCAAGCTTGGGAAGAACACAATAGTGCTCCAAGGGACAAAGGGATGCAGACTCAAGCATAAGTTCTCGCAACAATGGACTATAGTTTTGGTACTCTCAATTCTCTCCTATCTCTCCCCCTCTTTAATGTACCAAGGGGTTCCTTATATAGCTTCACAAGGGACAATGAAGGGTCGAATCCGAGCGATCTCAAGGTATATGGAAGGCCAGGAGTCGAATGAGTCAGATCCATGTCAAGGAAAACTCCAAAAGAATTTGGACTATGCACACATCCCGATGTACGCGACTATAGGGGTCAAACCCGCATATGTACGCGGTTATCGGGGAAAAATCCACGTATATCATAGTTTATATAGTTTTGGGGATGATCAATGATACATCAAAGGATAAAATGTGGTCCATTGGGTCTAAAGAGTTTGCAGCGGGACAGGGGAAGGCCATACAATGTGTGATTCACCTAGTGGGGTGGAAATATCTATAACACACGGTGTCCTATAGAGGTGAGAAAATTAAAAAATGGTGAAAAAGAAAAATTAATTAGTGAAGTACTGGTATAAAAATCATGAATTGACATGAATTTAAAGCACAGAAGGTAAGAAAAACTTAGAACTAAATAGATCTGATGATACCAAACCAAGATCTCACTATATCAACTAGTAGATATGACTGATAAAAACTAGAGCTTGGATTTTGGACAAGAGTTGAGGACCAACAAAGATCAGATGTGTTGAATTTTCATATGCTAAGCTAGATCATTAGTATTTCATTTCTATTTTATAACAAAAGCATATAAACATGATCACTGAAAGATAGACAAGCACAACCATACAAAAGAGAACACAAAGATTTATCCTAGGAAAACCCTAAAGGGAAAAACCCAGCAAAAGCTTCCTCAATATATATGCCCCAAAAGATAAAAGATAAAACCAACAAGGAGATTAAAGCCTGGTCCTCCTCCTTCTCCAGCTACTTCCCTCTCCTCCACTAATGCGCTACACAAGTGAGAATGTGTGCTCCAAATGAGGAGCACTACACCTCTATTTATATTCATTTGTTCACTTAAGTTAACTCATCTGACATGTAGGCTCGAGTTAAATCATGTAGGCTCAAGTAATCACACTAGGGTGCTAATGACCCACCTTTACAATTAAAGGGGACTACCTCATGAATCTTATTAGTTCTTTCAATTAGGAGCATTAGGGTACAAAGTAATACAAGTGGTTCTCCCAATAGGACCATCAGGGACCACAAAAAGATACATATAGAATATTCTTCAAAGTTACAATATTTCAACACTCCCCCTTGACAAGAAGGGTATTCTATAACAACATCAACAACAACAATAATAGGAGAGAGAGAGATATGACATCATCAACGTCATCAGGGTAACACATCTATAAATCATTGGAAGCTTTTCAACATCATGTAGTCTTCATCTTCAATCTTTAGTCTTCATCATCATTAACACTTTGACCGCTTTGATCAGCAACATCTTCAGCATTTTGACCTTTCGATCAGCAATATCATCTTCATCACTTTGACCTTTCGATCAGCAACATCTTCAGCACTTTGACCTTTTGATCAACAACATCATCTTCAGCACTTTGACCTTTTGATCAGCAACATCTTCAACACCTTGTCCTTTCGATCAACAACATCATCTTTAGCACTTTGGCCTTTCTATCAGTAGCAACATCATCCTCATCATATTCTGATCTTTCAATCAGAATCATCATCATCATCATCAAAACAACATCATCAAAACATCATCATCATCACACTCTGATCTTTCGATCAGAAACATCATCATCATCACATTCTGATATTTCGATTAGAAACATCATCATCATCTTCACATTCTCGACAATTGAAGTCACTGAATTGATTACAGGATAATCAGTCCCTATCACTTTAGGACTAAGTCTAAGGATGATGCAATCCTACCACCATCTCGATAACCAAAGTCACCAGATCTGTTATGAACCGAGGTTCACGGATGATACAATCCTACCACATTCTTGAGTACTGAAGTCACCGGATCCATTCTGAACCGAGGTTCAAGGATGATACAATCCTACCATCTTGATGATTGAAGTCACCAGACCCATTCTGAACCGAGGTTCATGGATGATACAATCCTACAACCATATTGATGACTGAAGTCACCAGATCCATTTTGAATCAAGGTTCACGAATGATACAATCCTACAACCATCTCGATGACCGAAGTCACCGGATCCATTTTGAACCGAGTTTCATGGATGATACAATCCTACAACCATCTCGATGACCGAAGTCACCGGATCCATTCTGAAACGAGGTTCACAGATGATACAATCCTACAACCATCTTGATGACTGAAGTCACCGGATCCATTCTGAACTGAGGTTCACAAATGATACATTCCTACAACCATCTCAATGACCGAAGTCACCGGATCCATTTTGAAACGAGGTTCACGAATGATACAATCCTACAACCATCTCGATGACCGAAGTCACTGGATCCATTTTGAACCAAGGTTCATAGATGATACAATCTTACAACCATCTCGATGACTAAATTCACCGAATCCATTATGAACCGAGTTTCATGGATGATACAATCCTACAACCATCTCGATGACCGAAGTCACTAGATCCATTCTGAACATATGTCCCAGGATGATACAATCCCTTTTCATTCTTGAAAACCGAGGTCTCCGGATCACTTATGGACATATGTCCCATGTTGATACAATCCCTCTTCATTCTTGAAGACCGATGTCTCCATATCACTTTAGGGCAAGTGCCCAGGGATGATACAATCCCACTGCAACATCACTACTCCCCCTTTCGGGGAAGGTCTTTCCAAACCACACCAAGCTTGTCTCGAAAGTGTTTGAACTTTACCCGAGACAGAGGCTTTGTCAGCACATCATCATCTAAACCATCATCCTCTACATATTTAGTATGTGAATACTAAACTATCACCATCTATATCTCCAATATGTGAATACTAAAATCATCATCATCTATATCTTCAGTATAGAAATACTGAAAGCATCATCATCTGCATCTATAGTATGTAGATACTGAAACATCATCTATATATTTAGTATGGGAATACTGAAATAATTATAATCTATATATTCAGTATAGAAATGCTGAATCACCATCATCTGCATCTATAGTATGTAAATACTAAAGCATCATCATCTGCATCTCATCTCGTATGTAGAAATACCATATTTCTATGTGTTTCTATCTATCGTGGAATACTGGGTTCTCTGTCATCTTTATACAACTTTGATTGTCACATGGAATCACGGTAGTATCCATCTTCAGGTCAAAGAGACCTAATATAAACTTCTGAAGCCATATGACTTTACCACTTAGCAGAGAAATCTGCTATGTATTCTGCTTGAGCCATGCTAAGAGAAACATTGGCTTGTTTCCTGCTAAACCATGAAGTCATAGCAAACCCCAAACAGAAGCATCTACCTGATGTGCTTTTCCTGTATGAGATACTTCCAACTTAATATGCATCTGTGTAGCCATACAATCTATACTCCTGGCTACCATCATAGTGTAGACCAAAGTCTATAGTCCCTTTCAGATATATCATCACATGTTTTGCAGCTACTAGGTGAACCCGTCTTGGTTGAACAAGATATTGAATTAAGGTGTTCATAGCAAAACAAATGTCTGGTCTAGTGTTTGTTAAGTACATCAATGACCCAATGATTTGTCTGTAATGAGTCACATCCACTAACTCTGATGAGTCATCAGCTAACAGCTTCAGGTTGGAGTCCATGGGTGTGGCCATGACTTTGCATTCCAACATATTGAATCTCTTCAATATCTCTACTGCATAATTTCCCTGGTTGAGAAAGATTCCTTCTGAACTTTGCCATACTTCCAGACCTAGGAAATAATGCATTAACCCAAGGTCTTTCATCTCAAATTCTTCTGCTATTTTCTTCTTTCTTTCCATGATCTGTTTCTCATTCCCTGTCAAGAATAAGTCATCCACATATAATAATAGGATGACAGGTTCATCTTCTACAACCTTGAGATAAAGGTTAGGATCAGCTTTACTCTTGGTAAAGCCCATAATTGATAGGAAACTATCTATCCTTCCATACCAAGCTCTAGGAGCTTGCTTCATGCCATAGAGGGCCTTCTTCAACTTATATATGAGTCCATCCGTCTTCTACTTCAAATCCTTGTGACTATTTGATGTAAAACTCTTCCCCAATCATACCATTAAGGAAGGCTTGTATTTACTTCATCATGGAAGCAACTACCATCATAGTTCTAAAGGAAATGTACCTTGTTTCCTAGAGTAAGTGTCTCTTTCTTATAGAAACCTCTAGCCACAAGTATTTCCTTACTTCTATCAGCAACATATTTTATCCTGCAAATCCATTTGTAATATACCACATTCTTGCTTTCTAGTTTGAGTACTATATCCCAAACATCAGTCTAGTATTCTTTCATCATAACATCTTCCATGAGTTCATCTTGTCAGATCATCAACATATCCTTGTATTTTTCATTCAAACTTGAATTTTGGAACCCACTTTACTCTTGGTAAAGTCTCGATCCATCAGGAAGCTGTCCATCATGATGTATCGTGTTGAACTCAGATATCTTCTGTAGTCACTCCCCCTGAAGTGGAGTATTATTTTCCTTTTTCATTATGTACAGGTGGTTCTATTCTTGATATATACTGATCAATAGAGTATGTCATGTCATATTCTATTCTTTCTGAGGCAAATCATGAACCTTGCTTTGTACACTTGTTCTTGTAGATCAATATGGAATATACTACGTACTTCCCTTGATGTCTTGAAATCATATCGTATACATCATTCCCCATGATCAACTGTTATTCTTTGATCATAGCTTCTTTCATAGAATTTGTTTCTTCATCTTGATTTATCTCTGATACCCATGGTGGTATTCATCCTTTGAGTTGGATCTACCACTCTCTGAAGCTCTTTCTTCCATCATGGTGTCTCTGACCCTGGGAGCTTCAGATTCATGTTTATTGAATTGTCATCACTTGTTCTTCATAACAAGTCTCATCCTGCTTTTCTTGTAGGAGGTTGTACTAGACCTTTCTTATGTTTTATTTGTTTCGTGGGTAGACTCCATCTTGATCATTCTACTTTATCATCTTCTTCATTCATGAAATCATCATTTCTTATCCAAATGATAAGATGAATAATAGGTTCTTCAAGAATTGAGTTCTTCATATTCCTCATCGCTTAAGGGATCTTCTTTGAATGGTGAGAGCTTGATCTTCAATTGCTCCCATATTATTCTTCTCCTCTTATTATTCAAGATGAAATTAATCACTTTCTTCTGGCATACATTCTTTGCATGAATGAATCCCATGATCCTGGGAGGCCATTCAAGGTGTCTATCACCACTTCTGCATTCTTCACTTCTTCTTTTACCTCTTCAATTTGTTTCTTAGGGTCATGTTTTGATGTATGTTCTTTCCTTCAAATAGCTTGGTAAAGGAATCAAAAATCTCTTTCAGTGTCTTTAGGGAAGACACTTGTGGTACAAGTTGATCCGTGACTGAATCAACAATGATCTTCTTGGCCTTAACCAAGTTCTTCTAGTGTAAGGCTTTGAGCCTCATCTCCCTCTAGAACTGGAACCTCTCTACTTATTTAGGTGTCCAATTCATTTTATTCAGAGAGATGAAATACTTGTATGCTTGTAATTTGTCAACTTCACCAAGCTTATCATCAAGCTGATGTGATAGATCACTTTGAAATGAGAACCTCAAATGCAAATAGCAAAAGATTAGATCTTACTGATTTGAGGTGTTCGTCCTGCTTCCGGAGCTGGTTGATCTAGGGATTGTTAGAGAAATTGTAATTTTAAAAAATTGGAATCTTTTATATCTGATTGGATATAAATATATATCTCTTCAAATGGAGCTGTCCAATGTACTCCTTTTCTAAAAACAGTGGAGGGAAGCTCCTGAAACAGGAAGCCCTAGTTTTCCAATTTCTTCTACAGAAATGCCTGTCACTGTTTCTATGATATCTTTGAAATTAATGCTCCTCTGTGTCTGAAATTTCTCACTGAAGTAAAATCGCATGTCCCTGATCCAAAACCATAGTTTTTATCAAAATTTATTTTACCAATTGGTATTTATAATCCTTTTCCCAAGGTGACCTGTTACAAGACTGTTCAGAACAGCGAAGTTGTACGGCCTGCCACATGTCACTGTTTCATATTCTGGTTCTAAAATTTGGATCACAGAAATTATATTCCGTGATATTTCTGAAAAATCTTCAGGAATTTCATTTGGAACTCTTTATCCCAAGCTATAGTAATTCTCCCCAGGTGTCCTGTTTAGGGATGAATTCTGGAAGAGGATGGAACCCTAACTTGGAGGGATCATATCTCCCAGAATATAGAGAATATGAGGCTGAATTTTAGAAATAGTGTACATCGGGATTTTATATTCGGCCTCTAAAATTTTCAACTCCTGATCCTTCTCAAATCTCAAAATATAGCGAAAGTACCAAAACTTAGCAGTGTTAGCATTTAGGGTTTTTCTAGCTCGGGGTCAAACTAGGGTTTGACTTTCCCAAAGTTTCACCCAACCAAGAAAATTGATCCAGGTCTCTAAAATTAGATTTTTATGAGGAGATAAATCCTATGCTGGGATCACTCAAAAATTATTCTTCTATAAGAATCCCTAATTTCCCACACCGAAAACTGAAAATGCTCGGAATTGAATTTTGCTTCGACAGAAAGATGCGCCCTTCAAAGGAGAGTCATCCTATCCTTATTTTGTGGATAGATTGTGGAGAGAGAATCAAAAAGTAATAATCTCTAGCTTCTGTAGCTACACAATGTCTTCTTTCAGGGTGGCTCTGATACCATGTTGAATTTTCATATGCTAAGCTAGATCATTAGTATTTCATTTCGATTTCATAACAAAAGCATATAAACAGGATCACTGAAAGATAGAGAAGCACAACCATACAAAAGAGAACACAAATATTTATCCTGGGAAAACCCTAAAGGGAAAAAACCAGCAAAAGCTTCCTCAATATAGATGCCCCAAAAGATAAAAGATAAAACCAACAAGGAGATCAAAGCCTGATCCTCCTCCTTCTCTAGCTACTTCTCTCTCCTCCACTAATGCACTACACAAGTGAGAATGTGTGCTCCAAATGAGGAGCGCTACACCTCTATTTATATTCATCTGTTCACTTAAGTTAACTCATATGACATGTAGGCTCTAGTTAAATCATGTAGGCTCAAGTTACACATGTAGGCTCAAGTAACCAAACTGGGGTGGTAATGACCCACCTTTACAATTAGAGGGGACTACCTCATGACTCTTATTAGTTCTTTTGATTAGGAGCATCGGGGTACAAATTAATACAAGTGGTTCTCCTGATAGGACCATCGTGGACGACAAAAAGATACATATAGAATATTCTTCGAAGTTACAATATTCCAACAAGATGCACTGAAAACTCTTCCCCGGCAGAGTCGTTGGATTTGTAGCTAGGAAAAATGCAACTCCTATAGATAGGAGTTATTCCTCTAGTTTGAATGGTTTACATATAGAAAAAATAGTTCACTACAAAATTGGAAGACTTTCGCTAGAATGGGTGGAGATATAGAATGAGTGTTTTTTATGGAATAGTGTAGTCATTTCCTGCAATTATAGATCTTCACGGATGTACCTGCAAAATCACATGAAAAATAGAAAATGAGATCAAAGAGCACCAGATTATGATCCACTATTCTATGTTAGTGACTAAGGAATCTAGCAATAAAATACATCATAATGACACAACATAATTTATGGGAAAGGAACCAATTTTTCATTAATATGAAGAAGAAGTTTACAACCTTTTCCTTAGTGTCAATATTCTCCTTCACAATTCCTATATACTATCCCCAAATGCTCCTACTTGCTCCCTTTATGCTCACCCTACTGATTTAGGACAGAATGTCAATTCAACAGCATAAGTTTGCTCCTTCTCAACCATGGAAATGACCGTACTTTTATAGGACAAGAGAGGATAGGGATGGTTGAGAAAATGATGGGTGAGGTGGATAGGAGATTCCCAAAGAATGGATCTCGATTTAAGGTGGTCCTTAGGTGTAGGGATAAGGGTTCCATGAATCCTTCCTTTGAAAATTTTTGTGGAGACCTCTCTTTTTAATTTTTTATCGAGGGAACCACTTCTTGCTCACCATGACAGAGTGGTGACAGGGTAGAACCACGCCTTGTACAAGGGGTAAAGGCGGTGGCACTTCCTATTGTCAAGAGGATAAAGGTGTTGCTAAAGAAGGTACCGCTTATTGAGTTGAGGGCAGGAGCAGTGCTAGATTTTCATATGTAGGATTGATATCTGAGCCAGTATTTTACTTCACAACTTGGGATTCAGGGAAAATACTGGTGTTTGGGGCCTCATCACATGATGATGATGAGATTTATGTGTAACAGTATGAATAATTACCCAAGCTAATTAATTTATTCCAATAGTATGAGATCCATTCTAGGGAATGGTAACATTGAATGGGATTTTGAATGTTGGATTACTGATGAGGGAACTACAATTAAAGTTTCCTACCATCCCAAACACATTAAAACGTTGTTGCATAAGCACAAGGTCTTTTTTTTAAAACCCTCCACATGGAAGGCCACTTCACTGTGGCATTGAACACAGAATTGAGTTGGAAGTTGGTACACTTCCCATAAAAATACACACCTACAAGAATCGAAAGAAATTCAAGGATGATATGGAGAAGGCCGTCAAGTATCTCCTTGAGTTGGGCCCCATTAGACCAAGCTCTATTACTTTTGCTTCATCGGTGTTTCTTACGAAGAAGAAGGATGCATTAGAGGAAATTTCAACTCAAAATGGGCCTTTTAAATTTTATTCAAATTTCATGTCATCATGTGTTAGCCAATGAAATTGATTTAAATTTGAAATACCATTTGGTCTTAAACACTTTTTTAATATAAATTTGGGGAAAGGTATCATAAAAAGAACTACTTTTTTTGTTTGTATTTTTGACATATCTCCCTGTGTTTTTACTCAAATTTCGATTGGGAGAGCTCGTTGGATGCGGAATTAAATTCCACATCCAACGAGTACCCACTCGGCATACTTTTGATGGACCCCGCTACCCCAAAAACAAGAAATACCTGAAAAAATGGAATGATGATGTCATCATTCCATTTTTTCAGGTATTTCTTGTTTTTGGGGTAGCGGGGTCCATCAAAAGTATGCTGAGTGGGTATTCGTTGGATGTGGAATTTAATTCCGCATCCAACGAGCTCTCCCGATCGAAATTTGAGTAAAAACACAGGGAGATATGTCAAAAATACAAATAAAAAAGTAGTTTTTTTCTTTTCTTCCTCCAAAATTAAAAAAATATTATTTTATTATTTTAACTATTATTTTACTATTTCATTTTAGGAGGCCCTTTTTGAGTTGAAATTTCCTCTAATGGGACACTCAAAATGTGCATAGACTTCCAGGACTTAACCTGAAAACTATAAAGAACTGGTATCCAATCCCCTATATTGATGAACATTCGGATGAACTGTATGCAACAAAATTATTCTACAAAGTAGACCTCTAGTCAGGATACCACCAAATCAAAATGAGGGAAGAATAAATATAGAATACAACCCTCTGTTGTCAATTTGTGAATTTTGAGTTTTTGGTCATGCCATTTGGCTTGACTAATGCTCCGGAAACCTTCCAATCATGCATGGACAAGGTGTTCAGTGAGAAGCTCCATAAGTATGTCCTTGTATTCTTTGATGATATTCTAATTTATAGCACAACATGGGAGGAGTACCTTCTTCACTTAGATGTGGTTCTCACTATACCTGCAGATCAGTCCTTCTTTGCTAAGTTGTCCAAGTTTGAGTTTAGCATGACCGAATTTCTCTATCTCGGCCATGTGATCTTCCAAGAAGGGGTCAAAGTGAACCAAGAGAAAATAGAGGCCATATTGGGTTGGCCAAGCCCAATGAACCCCACCGAGCTGAGAGGCTTCATTGGAATTTGCAATTACTACCATAAATTTGTCAAAGGGTACTCCCTGTTCACTTCACCTTTGACAGATCTGACTAAGAAGGGTGTGTTCAGTTTGAATGGGGAGGCAATGAGCAGCTATCTAGTGATTTATTTACCTGATTTCTCCAAACCTTTTGTGTTGGAATGTGATTCCTTTAGAGAAGGAATTGGAGTTGTTCTGATGCAAGAGAGGCACCCTATTTCATTTGAGGGAATAAAATTGCATCCTCATGAAATTTTGTATTCAATCTTTTACAATGATATGTTGGAAATTATGCATGCATTGACCAAGTTTTGAAAATATTTGGTGGGAGGTAAATTCATAGTGAATACTGATCACAATAGTTTTAGACTCTTCCTAATCCAAAAGGAGCTCAATAAAATATAACAGAAATGGGTGAGAAAAGTCCAGTCATATGGCTTTAATATTGAATATAAAAAGGGAAGACGAATGTTTTGGCTGATGCACTTTCCCGCAAGCCCACACTCTCTTTGTTGCAAATGCTAACTTAGTGGAAGATACAGTTGGGCACTGAATACAATCAGTTTGCTTGTGAATTTTTTGATGGGGTAATACAAAATGAAGAATACAAGGTACATGATGACCTGATCTACTACAAAAATACAATCTTCTTAGTTCTCGTGTATGCACTAAATAAGAATATTCTAGAAGCTGCACATCATGCACCAGTGTCTAGACACCTTGGTTTTTTGAAGAATTACAGGAAGGTAAGAGAGATATTCACATGGAAGGGTCTCAAATATGATGTTCTCATGCATGTGAGGGAATTTTCTTCATGCTAGTAGAACACAGTGGAGCACACACACCCCGTTGGACTCCTTCAACCTCTCCCTGTTACAACTGATTTTACTACACATGGTAGATCACACATTTATGGCCTTCCCTATCCCTCTGGAAACTCTTTGGACCCCATGGACCATTTTTGAACCTTTGATTTTTCCAAGATCATCCCTAAAAACACATTTTATTTTCTATACATGAATTTTTAACCCTTTCTCATAAATATATGTGGATATAACCCTTAAACCCACGTACATCGGGATGTGTGCAAAAGGCCAAATATTTTGGATTTTTCCTTGATGTGGATCCAAGTCACTTTTCTTGTAGCCTTCCATATTCCTCGAGATTGCTTGGATTTGACCTTCCATTACCCCATTGAAGCACTATATAAGGAACCCTCTGGATACATTGAAGGGGGGGAATTCAAGAGCAAGAAAACTATAGTCCATTGTTGCCATAGCTTATACTTGAGTCTACATCCCTTTCTCCCTTAGAGCACTTGGTGTTCTTCCCAAGATTTCCTTACTTGTGAGCTTTATATCAAGAGATGGAGGATTGAGGTGGTGGAGGCCCAGGTGGAGGACTCAGTTTCTACAGTTCACAGATGTGCCGACAGAGGTTAGAATTTATGTAATCTCTGATTTATATTAATAGAAATATCTTTTCCTGTCCAATGATGTGCATTTAAATGAATATTGAATCCATGAATGCTTTTAATTGCTTATACATTATTGATTATATATGCTATAGTAGGTCTAACACCATTATATAGCATGCTTGTCTTGTTTGCTGATTGTTGAGAGAGCAAATTGTTAACACAAGCGGGATTGGAAAATCTCAATGAGGATCTACATCAACCATCTAGAATAAGGTATGTTTTGAGATCCTTTAGTGTTAGATGTTTTATTTCTCTTGAATATTGGGAAGGGATTGATTTCTGTGGTTACTCTGTCTGTTGTGGTACACCCCAAGACATAGGAAGTTATCTCTGTAACAGAATTGGCAACAATACTGGGGAGTTCCTAGTCATTTCCTTTGGTGGTTTTGTCAGCATTCAATGTTCTTGAATTGCTCTAATTTCTCTGTTTCTGAGTCGGGTCTAGGGGCATGTTTTCCTAGTAGTGTCTTACAGGAGTAAATTTTGTCTCAACTTGTCTGGTTTCCTTCTTTTTATCTCCTTTTCTTCCTGTACATGGGTTTTTCCTTCGCAGTCGTGTGTACATGTGGGTTTTCCTAGGATAGCCATGTATATACGTGGATTTACTACAAATAGTCGTGTATGCCCTAATTTTTGCATTTTTGGGGAAGATTAAGTGTTTCTAGGTGAGTTTGGATGATTGCTGAGTCTTTTTGGATGCTTCCGGAGTCTGTATACACCTCTGTTTCTTACCAGAGATGCTTTTTAGTTTAAATTTTTGAAAATGTTTTTGTCATTTCATTTTCTATTTTTTGTTTTGGGATTAGTGCATTAGGTCTCTTTTACCTTGGTTCTTTGCTTGGGTGCTTTTTGGTAGTGCTTGCAGAGTCTAGGGGTTGTAGAGTCATACTTTTGCTTTTTATCTCATTTAATTCAAAAAATACAAAAACATTTGCTTTTTTCATCATTATGCATTGTTTGCATTTTGCATTTGCATGGTATTTGCATTAGGTTTTCTTAGAGAATACTAGTCATATTTTCATATAGGAATGATTGCGTATTCATTTGAAGGAAAATTTTGCACTTCACGTAGTATTATACCCTGTTCTTCATTTGACACAGTGCATTTGCATTAATTGTTAGGTGTGCATTTTACTTCTTGTTGCATCATAACATCATTAGTTGCACGACCATTTTTCCTTTGAGTAATAATCCAATTAAAATCAACCCATAATAAAATGAATTACACTCTTTTATTTTATAGGGTGCACCAACAAGACTAGGTTTTAGGGTCTTGGAATAGTTCATTGTGAGTAAATTCTCCAAGACCACTAAATGAAACATTTATGTGTCTGTCTAGGTGAGAGTGTGAAATTCCTTTATATAATTAGTGTTCTCGGAATCCTCCTCTTACAAGGGAGTTAAGCACAAGGCAATGTGATCAGTTATGATTGGGATGACCCCTGGTTCTAACTTAGTAGCTCTAGATATATGTCCAGGATTGTAATCCTATCTGGGGGATCTTTCGAGAGTTTCAGGCTTTGCTACCTTGCCCATACGGTCAATCCCGCTTGCAACTATCCACTTGAGCATTGATTATATTTAGGTGACCTTAGTTTCCTTACCTAGGTTATCAAGGGGGTACTTCGCAAAGGTTATTCTGCATGTGTGTTGGCCAGGTAGGGGTCATAAAGCATAGTCGCTATATGTTTTGAAGCTGAGGGCCACTATAATTGGTTACGAGCCTCTGCTTGTTGTGTATGGGATTCTCAAGCCTCTCCTAGGCAATACATACCTACTTCATTCAGGAGATCACATATCCTACCCTTGTTTGCTTGCAATTTGGATTTACATTTTATAGGTGTATGCTCTGTGCACACTAGTTTTCCTAGGGTTTGCATAATTAGATCAAGTATTTTCATTTTTTGAGTCATTGTGGATTCGGGTGGAGAACTTTGCCATTATTTTTGTTTAGCAGGACTTTAGCCTTCAACGTCTCCTCCTCCTTTGGGAGAGAGAAATAGACAGTCCGGGCAGACTACTTCTCACTTTGATTCACACACTATGGGATATCATGAGGATGAGATTCCAGATATTCCCCCTCCACCTCACAATGTTGGGGAGGAAGATCCTACTCCTATATATGATCCTTCACCAAAAATACCTTCACATTTTGGTTATGATCCCTCATTCATAGGTCACTGGTATTGGTTACCAGGTGATGAGACTCATTATGAACCCACAAGAACTAGTCATGTTCGTTATGGCATGTCTGATATCCCTGCACCTAATCTGGCACATCATGTCGAGTCAAAAGTAGAACCTAGCACTGCGCCTAGGGGAACTCCTATTCCTTTCCATGTGGAGAGATTTTGGAGCACTAGTCACATTACACCTTCCATCCCAGTGGTGGAAGAAACCTAACATGCCCATCCTAGACCTAATGTTAGTAATCATATGCAGATACCAGAACTGAGACAAGTGACAATTGGGAGCACCACTTACATCCCTTCACATGTCCCTTCATCCTTGAACCCTACTCCTTTGAATGTGTTCTTGACAACCCTTCTATAACCAGGAATATTTCACCTCCTATGGAGAGGTGGCTGTTCCTCTAGTCTAAATGGTTCAAATCCAGAACAAATGAGTGAACGACAAAGGATGAAGACCCCCCCTGGATGTCACAGACACCTGGAATGTTGCTTCGATAGTAAACCTGTGTACCTGCAACCAGATCAAGCACACAAACACATCAAGGATACCAAAACATCATCTACTTATCCATGTTAGTGACTAAGGAATGTAACAACATTTACATGAGAAATCAAAACAACAGTAATGTGGGATGGAAATCAGATTTGCATTAAGATGAATGGAGAATTTTACAACCAATTAAGCCTTAGTGTCAAAATGAATCTCCATGACACCAACACTTTATCCCCATAAGCTCCAACTTTTCTCTCTATGGTCTCCAATGGCTTGGGCCAAGTGGTCAATCCAACAGCATAACAATACCTCTATATTTCTCCCCCTTAACCATGAACATGAGCTTGTATTTGTAAGTCTCAATGGATAGGAATGGTTGAGAGATTTGCGGATGAGGTGGCCTCTAAGATCCTATGATGGGGGATATTGAGCTCAACTGACCCACAATGATAGGGATAAGGGAGGACATGAGGCTCATGATCTAGAAGCATCGAGAAAATTCTCTTTTTCCCATTTTACCCAGGGTACCGCTTTTCTCCTCTTATGACAGAGTGGTTTAGATGAGAAACACTTATGGACCTGTTGGCCTGATTTTCTAACCTAGGCCAACAAGGAGATTATGCCCACACAATCAGGTTAAAGCAGCCTCCGGTGTGTTTGAAATAGCAAAACCTCACAGGTTATGATCCTGCTACCAACTGAATTTTTCTCTTAGGGAGAAACCAAAATTCAGTGAAAATTTATCCTAAAGTTCTATTTACCTAACTAAACCCTAAAAATAATTTAAACTTCCTAAATTGTCCTATACTTGCTTTCTTAAGGAAAGTCTTCAATTTTTTGAAGTTTTAATATTAAATATTCCAAATATAAAAGACTGTTAAAATTATCCTAAAATTACATGAATTCTATTTAACAAAAATATACTAAAATAAGACTAATCTGAACTATCTTAACTATTCTATCTCAGCTGAGAGCAATTTTGAATATTATATTAATTATCAATTAATAATATGATAAACAGAAAGATAAGGAGTAAGATCTAAATAAAAATTCTTAGCTCATCTACGCTAAATCATTCTGCTATAAAATAACTTGACAGAGAAACTGAAATAAATAATTACTTCTAATTTCTTGAAATGTCTAATTAATTAATAATCAATAGACAACATTAGGTATTTGAATAAACAATAATGTTCAGTATGAAATCATTGAAACAATACAAACGAAATCAAATAGACATATATATATATATATCATCATATCTTGAATTTTCAGGAGTAGCACTTAAAAGTAGATACGCTTGAAAATTCAGTTACAATAATATACTGATTCAAATACAATATTGCTGTGTTGAAAAAGTGAAATATGTATAAATAAACACAAGTATAATAAAGTACACTGTATTAATATTAAAATAGAAGATCATATACCGAAATATAGGGTGTATCCAAAACAATACCAGTCATGATATCAACTTGGAGATTTCCAGTTACATCCCATTTCCAAAGATCAAACTTTGGTAAGGAAACAAAACCAGCATCAAAAAATATCTCAAGTATGTCTCTCTTCAGTAACTCCATCCTTTAGTATCTCCTTCTCATAACTCTCATATACAAAATGAAATTAAGAGAATTACAAAACTTGTAAAACAAAAATGCATTCTCAAGTTTTACGAAGACTCTACCTGGGAACAAGCGTTTCCAGTTCTCTGGTTTTCAAACACCCTAGAATATGGGAAAATTACAGAACTTAAAAGAAGCAAACTTCTCCAGCTCTGTTCAGCGCTACCTCCCCTTTTAATTTCATCTCCATCCTCCACGCAGATAAGCACAATAGAGTCTTCAGAAAACAAAGTTCTTCATCTCCATCGATCTGCCCTCTCTGGCCGCAGCGTTTATAGACCCTTGCTCCTGTAGAAATTTCTTGTTCTTATAGACAAATCACCAACAGAAACTCAGCTCAATTTCTTAGCTGGCCGCACCTATGAAAAACGTGTTCAAAGCACCTTAAAAATATCCCAAATTGTTCACTTTTTTCAGCAAATTTCTGACGATTCTAGTAAATGGGGATCTTCTGGAAAAAACCCATGTTGTAGATTTTATTAATTCGTCTTAGTTTTCCCACAGTTCGCTGCAGAAAATTGTTACTCAAAAAGTGATGGAAATCCGGTTCGGTTATCTTCTTAACCTGCACACCCAAAAACAAAATAAATGATCAGACCGAAATAGACTTTCTTTGAAATAAGAAAAAAGATAAAACAATTCTATGTTTCACTTCAAGCGTTAAATAAACTAGTAAATTATTTAAGAGTGTAAATCTGGTAAATTCATATGTTCACGGAGTATCTAGGTAATGAGCAAGTTGATTGATTTCTTGCTCTGGTGTTTCATAACCGTCTTTAATCAATGAGCTGGCAATTTCATAATTGCATAATATTATCAAAACCGATTCCTTTTCCCATATATTCGCGGCTACTTCTCTCAAATGTCGAACTCTTATGCAAGAATCTCTCGCAATTTATTACGATCTGGTAGTTAGGTATTGAAGAGTGGAGATCTTCTACGATTCTATTAGTGACTGGTGTGAGATCCCTTAATTTGTTGATTTCTATGAACTATGTGTGACATGAATATATCCAGAGTTTTACGGAAATCGTTGAGTTAGCTGATTTCTTTGTTTACTGGTGTAACTATCTTGTAAAATAAAAGTATCCAGGTATTCGCAAAAATAGCAGCAATAGATTTGATTCACATCGACCATATGTTTCCAAACCCGTCTTCATTTAATGATGAAGAAGTCGTGATAATTTTGACAATTTATATCATTAATATAGTTCCTTATGCAACCATATTAAAATTGGTCATGGTGATATTTCTTGAAAATTTGAACTCTTGTAAATTTGATATGTTAAAACAAAAGGTTTGAAATTAAATGTTTATTAAGTTCCGACCAAAAGAACATAGAGTAAAAGGGATTGAGTTTATATTATACATTTGTTTTCCATATATTCATCACTTTATCATGCATCCATTATTCAAAGATTTTGAGTCAAACAACACAAATCCCAACATTTATCAAATATAAATAAAGATTATATTGGTAGGAAAGTGTAATA